>JAVKPL010001701.1:0-17225 GCA_032173675.1 Gastrolobium villosum
TGATTCCTTTGATATCCCTGGGTGTTTTGTGGTGGCCTTGGATCATACCACACTCCATTAACTTGGAATGCATCAGCTCCCATAAGTGTGGGACACTCATTGGATTCATGGTCCTCCGTACAATACTCACAAGTAATTGAATTAACTTGAGTTGTGGATAATCGCATTTTGTCCAACTTAGCATTCATGTTTGCTAATTGTTGTGAAATCATCTTCTGTTCAGCTAAGGAAGCATCTTGATTTCCAAGTTGTAGAATTCCCCTTTTCACTTGAGTTGATTGAGTGGACTGGACTTCTGTTGAAGCATTTTCATTTCGTGCCATGTGGTCAATCAACTCTAGAGTTTCTGCTGCAGTCTTTCTTCCTATGGTTCCTCCAGCTGCACCATTGACAATCATTCTTGTGTCTGGTGTCATTCCATTGTAAAAAACTCTAACTTTCTTCTCATTTGGGAAGTCATATTGAGGGCACTTTCTGATCAATTCTTGGAATCTTGTCCATGCTGCACAAAGGGTCTCTCCCGGTTGTTGAATAAAATTGGTGATTTCATTCACCAACTTGTTGTATTTTTCCCGAGAGAAATGTTCAGCAAAGAACTTGGCTGCCAACTCATCCCATGTTCTTATGCTATTAGGGGGTTGTCGGTCCAACCACCTAAGACTCTTCCCTATTAATGCAAAAGGAAACAATCGGAGTCGGATTGCATCATCAGATACCCCATTATGTTTAGTGGTGTCACAGATTCTTAAAAATCTGTCCATGAAGTCATGAGGATCTTCATAATCTTCACCACCAAAAGGAGTCTTTTCCACCAGGTTGATAAGAGAAGGGTTGATATCAAAATTGTTGGCTTGAATATGAGGCCGGACAACACTAGAATTCGGCCTTGTAAACATAGGAGCCAAAATTGATTCCATCAACTCTGGTGCAGGAGGCTGATTGTTGGGACCTCCTCCATCATTATTATGGTTTGCCATATCTTTTGTGGATTGATCAGGTTCACTTATCGGGTCTTCCCAAATTATCTGCTTGGCAACTTTTCGTAATTTCCTTTCAGCTCTTGTGATTTCTGGATCAAACACAAGTTCTTCCGGAGCAAGTCTACCTCGCATAAACTTAAAGAAGATGATCAGTAATACCTGTACAAATGCAGGTTAAGATAAAACAAACCCTAAAATGACAATTAAATAAATAATTTCAATATTCAAGCTCAAAGATCAACGGTTATTTATAATATTGGAATATACAATCCCCGGCAACGGCGCCAAAAACTTGTTGCGAACTCGGCAAGTATACCGATCGTTCCAAGTAATAAAAGTGATAAGTAAGTATCGTCTCCACAGGGATTGTAGACCAAGTACTATAATAACCAGTCCCCTTAAGTTGAATGGATCAAAAGAGGGTAGCAATAGTTGTTGGTTTAAAAACAAAAAGTAAATTGCGTATTTTTAGGGTTTTCTGAAGAAAGAGATGAAGAAAGATTGAATTATAAAAGATGTAAAAAATAATTGAGAAAATATTGCAGTAAGAGGACAAACACCTTTCTGATCCCCACCTTGTAATCTGAATCAACGTTTACATTCGATTTACCCATTGATCAAACGATTCACCATCTTTTATTTGATTGGTTAAGCCCTAATCCCTTAGTGATCTTAACCTTATTAACCCTATTAGAACCCTAATCCCTTAGTAATTCCTTTTTAGGTTAAACGTATAACTCGATGAATCTTTCACGTTTGCGGTTCATGTAGCCTATCCCTAGTGCATACATGGACAGTTACTTTCCTTCTTGTCAGGAATTAGGATCCCAATATCCCTATTGCGAACCTTAACCCTCGCAATCCCATTAGAATGATCAGATCTAAAAGAATTATAGATGAAGAGCAAAGGAAAATAAATGCAATTAGATAAATAAACATAAACCTGATCCAAATTACAAGGGGTTCACATCAAGGGTTGTGACCCTTACCACAATAAAAGTAGATCTAGCCAACCATAGTCATGACCGATCTACAAAAATAAAACATAAAACAAAAAGAAAAAGAAGAAGAACTAGAAGAACACGAAGAACTCGAAGAACTCCGGATTCTCCTCTGAAGAAATCTGAATTGTGAGGAGTGGAGTGTAGCATCCCTGAATGTGTGGAGGGGACCCCTTCAAATAGCAGCCAATTAGGGTTTCCGTGCAGATTACGAAAATATCCCTCTGATAACGTTAAAATTAAATTACACTTATTACGTAACCGAAGACTTAAATTACACTTTATTACAAAAACGCATAACGGAAATATTAAATTAAATCAGATTTGAATTCAGATTTTGAATTCAAATTCTGAATTCAATAGTGGTGCGATCCTCTGGCGCCTTGTTCGGTCTCTCGCGCGGTCTTTCCTTCTTTGTTTTTCAAATTTTGAATTTCTTCACCTCTTAACCTATAAAAATATAGAAAAATCAGTGAAAGTGTGTCTGAACATGGATTGTTAATAATTCATTAAAAATAGTAACCTTTATTACTGAATTACTGTCAAATCCTTATTCTTTTTACTCTGAAATATCTATATGCTGAAGGCATATCATTCACGAAATGCAGAAACTGCATTCTGTCGTGAGATATCCGGATATTTGTCGAACAGATATCCGGATATCAGTATCCGGATATGGTATCCGGATATTGATATCCGGATATGGGATCTGGGTATCCGGATATGACATATCCGGATATGTCCAGTGTGATATCCGGATATGGCATATCCGGATATGCCCCTTCTGATATCCGGATATCCTGGGTTCTGCGCAGACAGTAGCTGTACTGTATGAATAGTAAGCTATTGGGTGTGTGTGGACCCTAGTTTAAGGAAGTTGAACTTCGGTAATTAATGGACTAAGTCAGAATCACATGATTAAAGGCTTATGGCTTTGTTGGAAGCCTTAAGACGTAAAACGTAAAAGAAAAGCGTAGTCTTTAAAGTTGTATGCTTGAGATGCATTAATATTGATGTAATGTTGGTCCATATCAGATTGTGATACTGCTGTTTGTGGACTAGTGAGTGGTTGGACTCTTGGCTTGGATAGCTAGCTTGCAAGGTAAGCTTTCGTGTCCTCGGTTTAGCCATTTTGATGTTCCACCATGTCCCATGGGGATGGGTTTATGCATGCTGTGTTACATGCTTTGATTATTTTGGAAATACTGTTGAGCTGTTTATATGTAATGAGCTATTATGATATGCATGTGGTGTCCACCTAGACGGCAATCCTGAGTATGTAGTACATACAAGATGGAGAAGCATGTGGGTGAGGTGCAGGTAGTATCCATGTACTCATGTAGGCATAGACGTATTCCTACATTTCTCTGGCCAGTAGATTTGAAAGCACACATGACATGATTAATTGCTGCATCGCATGATTTTAGAACTTATACTGTAAATACTATTTTTAGAACTTATATTACACATGTAAGTGAGCTTGGGGTGGAGACTCCTTGAGGACCCCTTGTCTTACTGAGATTTCTTGTTAGAGATCTCACCCCACGTTTGGGGACGCTTATTTCAGGATCAGGTAATGTCGAGGGCTCAGGTGGCAGGAGGCCAGAGCTGAGTTGATTTGATGATATGCTGACTGCTGTTATTATTTCGACTGTTGTTTATGTTTTCTGTTGAGTTTATGTTGAGACTATTTGTGGGCATTGTTGCCTTATCTGGTGAGCATGGGGTTTGTCCATGCCACATGATTGTTATCGTCTTTTCACGTTAATGTTGTAATTAAAGTATCAGGATTTTGACCCAGGCTACTTGTGTAGACCTGTGGCTTTTGATACTCCCATTATATTTATGTACGAGGTATTCCAGTTAGTTGTCTTGCAATTTACATACATGCAGTATTTTTATAGAAATGATTAAGTAATCAAGTTGGTTAAGTTTAATGACGTCATAATTGAATTAAAGAAAAAAAAAGTTATTCCGTATTTTAATTAAGCGTGGCTTAATACGATAGTGTGTTAACAATCCGGGTTAACACGGGCTGTTACAGATCTCAATTGGGGGCATTGGTCCAATTGTTAATGGGAAACTGAGTTCTATAATTGCAGAAATTAACTAACCTATACATTTATAGCTCACGTTTCTATATCAAGTTTTATGATATTCAGGTAAATTGCTGCTTTATTCTATTTAGCTTATATGATTTTGAGAAGATTGCAAATCATTATTGGTTACTACCCCTCGAAATTGTTCAGCTTGTTTGAAGTATTCTTATTTGATGTGAGCAATTTCATACATTCTTAATTCTCTTCCATAATATATTGAAACAGTTTGTTTATTCTAGTTTGTCTCAATATAAAATTACATTTCTATTATTTTCATCCAAAATAGAACATTTAAAGATTCACTATAATATGATTTTATTAATCAGGCATTTCCCCATCATGGACAGTTCCAAATTGGAAGATGATGCTCCTGATAAAGAAGATGATCAGAGATGGAGAAAAAGGCAAAGGGAGGAATATTTCAAGTTCACCCACTCAAAATCATTATCCATGTGTATGAAGACGAGGCTTTTGACGCTAAGTCTGTAAAATTTATCACTCTTAGATTTAAGTACATGGGGAAGTTGAATATTGTTTGTGTTGGAATAGAAAGATATTGTATTGATATAAAGTTCAAAAAAGACAGAGAAAATTGTTTCGTTGCAATATGAAGTCAGTTTCGCATTGTGTATTAATATCTTAACTTTTATTTGTTAATTTTTAAGGTTACAATATATACTTATTGTACACCGTTAGCTAATTGTATAAGTTTTTTTGATACTTAGTCTAATATATTGTGCATTTAATCTAATTTTTTTTGATGGAATTTATTTTCAGTCAAAAATATTTACATCAATTTTTGACGGAAATTTATTGATTTTTCATCGATAATTTCTTACGGAATTTATTTTTCGTCGAAAATCATTACAACAATTTTTGACGGAATTCCATTGATTTTTCATCGAAAATTTTCGACGGAATTTGTTTTCCGTCGAAAACCATTGTAATAATTTTCGACGGAATTCCATTGATTTTTCGTCGAAAATTTTCGACGAAATTTTTTTTCCGTCGAAAACCATTGTAATAATTTTCGACGGAATTCTATTGATTTTCCGTCAAAAAATTTCGACGAAATTTGTTTTTCGTCGAAAACCATTGTAATAATTTTCGACGGAATTCTATTGATTTTTCGTTGAAATTTTTCGACGGAATTTATTTTCCGTCGAAAACCATTGTAATAATTTTCGACAGAATTCTATTGATTTTTTGTCGAAAATTTTTGACGGAATTTTTTTCCCGTTGAAAACCATTACAACAATTTTCGACGGAATTCCATTGATTTTCCATCGAAAATTTTCGACCGAATAAATTCCGCTGAAATTTTTTGACGGAATTATAAATTCCGTCGAAAAATCTGTTAGCAACAAAGGAAAATTCGACGAACTGAATTCCGTCGAAAATTTCATTTTCGACAGAATTTTGACCATTTTCGACGGAAAAATTCCATCGAAAAAATGGACTTTTCTAGCCACTGATTTAATAGTGGCTAATCAATTCTCTCTATCTTATGTATGGTAGCAGATTTGCAAATCTTAACCTTGGGAACGTGATCCTTTTCTCTTTATATAACTAGAGTTGAGTAATAAATAGCTAGGTAGAGGAATATAAATTAAATCATCTTTAAATAATAAATCATATATCTTGGGGGCAATTAATTTAATTGCAAGGAAAGTATCGATCCACATACTAAGGCTGCATGCACAAAAACTTAATTATTGCAAATTGATCATCATCAGAACTTAAAATCTTTGCTTACATTGTTAGGTTTAAAACCAAATTTCTTCACCAAAAAAAATCCAATATTTCACTTTTAATTAATAATTTAGGGAAAAATTTATAGACCCCCTTGTGGTTTACTATTTTATCACTTATACCCCTATATTTTTTTTTTCTTATCAATTATCCCCTTGCGATTTTATTCTATCCAAGTCCACCTTTAACACCGTTAATAATTTTGGGACTAGCATAAATAAGCAAAGTCTAGGTTCTTTATAAAAACATGAAAAACAATCATGTGTCTCACATAATGGACAGAACATCCGTTAAAAAAATCACAAAAGATGTGAACATTCGAGATTTTGAGTGTAATCACTTTTAAACAAATGGATCTATCTTTTATTATTCCTGAACTAACCCCCCCATTGTTTGACAAGCTGCTATCATTTTGTTCTTTTTATGTTATTATAACAATATTATTTATGCGTCATTTATATTATTTTCTTATAATTTTAAACTACATTTTTAGGTTTATATATATATATATATATATATATATATATATATATATATATATATATATTTCAATATTGTTTTCTATTTTTGAATATAAAAAGGCATAAGTAATCACAAAAAATATGGTGTGTATGAATCATTTCTTTTCTTAGGATATAATATTAACATTGAATTGTATAGATAAGAGAAAAAAGATAAAAGAAAATATTGATGTTGGGCCAATGGCCTCTGATATATATATATATATATATATATATATATTTGTAGTTAATGTGATTTTCTTCATTTTGTCACATCTAGCTATAAATTGTCTCCTTTGAAATCTTTTCAGGCTCCCCTCCCAAAGACTATTGTTCTCCCATATGTTATGTGTTATTTTTTCTAGTTGTAATCAAGTAGACTCTACCACCATTTTTATTTTTAGTGTCATATTTTATTTTTATTAAACAAAACTCCAAATATAAAATAAGGGTAAAATAGACAAGTTAATTTAATTACTAACAATGTTAAATGTGGGTTTGAATAGAAAAATCACGGGAGTAATAGATAAGATCAAAAAAAGCATAGCGATGGAAGTGATAAAAAAGTAAATTAAAGAGGTTTACGAACTTCTATAATTTAAGCATGTTGACATAAGATGTTTGTTGGCATCATTAACAAAGGGTTTGGTATCCATGTTTTGGGTGGAAAGGAAAAAAATAGCTGTAAGAAAGTGGTTGGTTCTTTTGGTCTGAAAGAGAGGATAAAAAAGAAGGATAAGAGTAGAAACACATCTCAAATCAGAACAAGGGAAGCTTAAAAGGCCAAAGGAGTCGAGTCGAGGCCTAAGTTAATGAGGAACATCATTAACTTATCAATGAGGAACATAATTCAAACCCATAATAGTAGGCTTACTCCAAATTTTAATCTAAACCTTGAGGCTATAAGTTTTTTTTTTTTTTAACTTTTTCCCTTATAATTCTTAACTTATTCCTAACCAAAACGAAATTCCATCACCTACACATAAATTTTTAAAACAAAAAATCGATCCCACGATTTTATGTCCCTCCCTTCTTGGAAGAAATGGAATGAGTGAGTGGGTTTCACATATTTTTATCCATCCTCCAACAGTCATCAATTTTTATTTTTTTTTGGAGTTTAATATAGTCATATTATTAACATGCGTCTCTACCCTTTTCTTGATAAAACCAAACAAAGGAAGGGAAGCCTCTCTTATTTTTCATTGGATGATCGATAAACAAGGTGAGTGATAATTCCTCTACTTTCCTTTCTTTTCTAATCCTTTCTTTCTTTTCCATTCTATCATGCCACAAAGTATTGAATGGTTTAATACTTGCTGTACAAATTTTCTAAATAATGATCAGATACTTAAATTTGACCTCAAAAGACCTATGAGACATCATCATTTAGACCTTCTTATTTAAAATATATGTCAATTTAGTCCCTCAATGTTTTGGAGAACAGTGAATTCCTAAATTGATCTTTATTTTACACTATGAATAAATTAGCCCATGACTGAAATCTTTAGATAATTAACTTGACGTCCAATATATATTTGAAAGATGAATTTAAATATTTGAGATATAAAACTCTGGTCAAAGAACTTTGCAACGAAGCTCACCTTGTGTAGCTATACAATGCCTTAGCATCTGCAGCACTAGATAATGGATATATACCCGATGTCACCTTCTTGTCAAAAGGAATCCATGCTATTCAAAGTTGGTTGGCTAAAATACAGCTTCCTAACCAAGCAAGGCATCAGGTTCCTTCAATGTCTCTATAATTTGTTATTTTTGCTCTGTGTAAGTTGATTCTTTCTCCACATATATACATAAATATACTTCTCTGATATAAAAATTTAAATATATATGCTCATTTTTTTCCTACACATTTGTCTAGTCTTTATGCATAATAGAGTCATTGTGTATATATTGAAAGAAAAAATAACCTTAATTAGTTATTTGTTCATAAGTTTATAATACAAATTAATAATCATTGGTTCAAGTGGTAACTTTTTTTCCTTCTTAACGAACGGTTTCAGGTTTGACAACATTATTGAAGACAATGGGTGATATTATATCACTAAGAGGTTTGAACCCATGTATAAAGCAGAAGAGATTAATGATCAGAATTATCACTGTGTAATGATAAAAATAAATTAGAACAGACTTACTTGTTGTCAGTAGTATAGAACAGACAGATGAAGAATGAATGCAGAATTAGGAATTAAATCTGAGCCCACAGAACGTGTCTCCTTAAGACAATTTACCCCCTCACTGATGCCAAAGGTTGATGGACACTTGTTTTCCAAGATAGAACGGATTTCGTCTGAAGAGTGGCAAAGGGATTACTCCGGAGGATGAACAAAAATATGCCAAAGGGATTACTCCGGAGGATGAACAAAAATATTAATATGCAAACTGGAAGGAAGAAAAATTCCGGCAAAATTTCTGTGCAAAAATCGGATAGAATTTCTGAAGTGTCAGTGTCTATTTATAGACACTGACTGGTCACGATGAACCGTTGTGACTGACGGCTGCAAGCGGGTACGACCGGTGACCAGTTCGGTGAATGGGTACAACCGGTGAGCGATTAAGTGAGCAGACACAACCGGTGACTGGTTTGCGGGAGGAAATATGAAAAGATTATTTAATAAAAAATTATTTTTATTACACACATATGATCCGATCCAAGCCGGTCGGACGGTGGCGGCGCGCGCGTGTGTGTGTGGTGGACCAAAGCCCATCTAGCTCCTCCCCCTCCACAAAAATTTGACTCAAGGGCCAATTTCGAAGAGTGAGGTGTGAGCTTATAAACTCTCCCACCTCCTACTAGCTGTCCAATGTGGGACTTCTTAAACCCACACACCCCTTCAACCTCCCTTTTCTCTTTTCTTCCTTAACTCACTTCTTATTCATAACCAATGGATTATCAACATAAATTCCAACAGTCCCCCACATGGATAAGAAGTCAAATCATCGTGACAAAGATTCATAAGAATATAAATGCAAAATGTGGTTTCCTCAATGAGAAACAAATGCATCGAGATAGGTGGAGTTACCTTTGAACCTTCTCTAGTGAAAACCTATCGGATATACTCTGTCAATCGGTGGTCTGGCCGACTTGAACCGTCAACCTTTAGTGTATACCTAGACAATAGGAGTCACATAATTGCTTCTCTAGCATTGTTGGTCCTTTGTTGTGCCCATTTTGGCGTGGGACACCTGCCTGATTCTGCGAGTGTTTTAGATAACCGGCCTTTGAAAAATTCTCATAGAAACGGCCCTCACTTCACACTCACATAGGTGATTTCTTGTGATATAACCACTATACATCATCTGAACACAACAAATTAAGAAATCATTAAAAGCCTAAATGCTTACCTTCATAAATACACTGTCTTATCATAGGAATGAGTATGAGTTTAAAACTTCACAGTGATTAGAACAGTCAAACATCACTCAATTGTCTCTTTGAACCTAGTTTGTGGGATCTCCACTATTCCAGGTAGAGTTACCACAATGCTCAATAATTGATAGGCCTTAAACTCATTCCTTTCGTTAAATTCTCAACCAACTCTCTAGGAATCCCTTTGGTTAACAGATCTGCTATGTTCACTTTAGACTTTACATAGTCAATTGTAATGATTCTATTCTAGAGTAGTTATCTTACGGTATCATGTCGACGATGTATATGTCTAGACTTACCATTATAAATGACGTTCTTGGCCCTTCCAATAGCTGCTTGGCTATCACAATGTATGCATATGGCTGGTACCGATTTTGGCCAATTAGGAACATCCTCAATAAAATTACGAAGTCATTCGGCTTCTTCACCGGCTTTATCTAAAGTAATAAATTCTGCTTCCATGGTTGACCTTGCAATGCTAGTCCGTTTGGATATTTCCAAGACACAGCACCCCCATCTAGGGTGAACACATATCCACTTGTGGATCTAGTGTCGTTAGAGCCGGTGATCCAATTTGCATCACAATACCCTTCTATAACTGCAGGGTATTTCTCGTAATGCAAAGCTATTTTTTTTTGTTGAGTATACTTCAAGTATCCCAAAACTCTTACCATAGCTTTGCAATGATTTTCATTTGGATTACTAGTAAAGCGACTTAACAGACTTACTACATAAGCAATATCTGGTCTGGTGCAGTTCATAACATACATAAGGCTTCCCAACACTTGAGCATATAGCTTTTGTGTTGTAGCTTTACTAGTGTTTTTTAATAAAATAAGATTAGAATCTACTGGATTCTTCATAGGGGTTATATTCAAACTTTTGAATCTCTCAAGAACTTTAGCTATATAGTGAGCCTGTGATAAGGCCAACCCTCCAGATGTTCTATGAATTTTAATACCTACGACAACGTCTGCTATCCCCATATCTTTCATATCGAATTCACTTTCAAGTAATTGTTTAGTAGATTTAATCATTTGATTATTACTATCGCCACCACTTCCACCACAATGCTATCACCACTATCCTCGCCACCATTATTACTGTCACCACCACCATCATGCCATCACTACCACACCACTACTACCTCGACCATGCCATCACCACCACCACCACTACTACCATCACCACGCCACACCTATTGTAACAGCCTCAATCCCTATAGCAGATATTGTCCGCTTTGCCCCCCTTCCGGGACTCACGGTTTTACGTTCTGGGGTTACCCCCAAAAGGCCTCCACTAGGAAAGGTATCCACACACATATATATGGCATGCTTCGTTCCCCTCTCCAACCGATGTGGGACTTTACATCCTCCCCCACTGGGAATACAGCGTCCCCGCTGTACACACCGGTCCAGGACCAGGCTCTGATACCATTTGTAACAGCCCCAAACCCTGTAGCAGATATTGTCCGCTTTGCCCTGGCCACCCAAAGGCCCGCCGGAACTCACGGTTTTACGTTCTGGGGTTACCCCAAAAGGCCTCCACTAGGAAAGGTATCCACACCCATATATATGGCATGCTTCGTTCCCCTCACCAACCGATGTGGGACTTTACATCCTCCCCCACTGGGAATACAGCGTCCCCGCTGTACACACCGATCCAGGGCCAGGCTCTGATACCATTTGTAACAGCCCCAAACCCTATAGCAGATATTGTCCGCTTTGCCCCCCTTCCGGAACTCACGGTTTTACGTTCTGGGGTTACCCCCAAAAGGCCTCCAGTAGGAAAGGTATCCACACTCATATATATGGCATGCTTCGTTCCCCTCTCCAACCGATGTGGGACTTTACATCAATATCTGCTATAGGGATTGGGGCTGTTACAAATGGTATCAGAGCCTGGCCCTGGACCGGTGTGTACAGCGGGGACGCTGTATTCCCAGTGGGGGAGGATGTAATGTCCCACATCGGTTGGAAAGGAGAACAAAGCATGCCATATATATGGGTGTGGAAACCTTTCCAAGTGGAGGCCTTTTGGGGTAACCCCAGAACGTAAAACCGTGAGTTCCGGCGGGCCTTTGGGTGGCCGGGGCAAAGCGGACAATATCTGCTACAGGGTTTGGGGCTGTTACACCTATCGCCACCACCACCACACCAAATGAAAAGGAAAGTGATGATCCGAAGAAAAAAAATTATGCTTAATAGGAATTATTTTTTATTATTCTTTGTGTTATCAAAAACAATTCTCATTCTCGGAATAAAAATAGCACATGTTATCAAACATATTTTTTTCGCAGAATGATTATCATACACACCCTTGAAGACTCATTCCATGACTGGTTATTGCTCTGGTATAGCCTCAGTACTTTATCAAACTTTCCTTGTAAGAAATATAGCTATATACAAATCCATATACATAATGGGAAGAAGTTCCAGTAGTCACATCTTATGTTGCACCGATATCGACACGGGACACGACACGACACTTCGACATCTTAATTCTAAAAAATATAAGATTTTGACATGTTAGGGCACGTTTTGATATTAAATATTATTTTTAATTTGTGTAGTGTATATTATATTTAATAGTCACTAATTTAACAAAAAAAAACGAAGCTGAACTTATAATACCTATCGATTTTGCAAAGAAACATAAGATATCCCAAATATTTATATTAAACTCAATAAAATGGTAATAGAAATACAACGAATCTAATACTTGGAACTAAAAACGCAATGCAACGCAACCTTTGAATCCCTTTTTTTAGTCTCTACTACACGTGTTGGAATGTCGGATACGACACGTCAGTTTTTTTTTGAAGTGTTGGTGCATCATAGGTCACATCCATATATATATATATATATATATATATATATATATATATCAATTTAATTTGAGCAATATTAGATTTATATTGGGTGGCTCTTTTGTCATTTTAATTTTATTTTTCATGGTTCGAATTCAAAACTTAAAAATAAGTCATTTTGTCACTTGAATAAATAATTGTTGGTTATAACTTAAGATGAAGGTTATACTTACAACCTATTTCATTTACAACCTCTTACAACTATATTTTAACAGTTGATTTTCGTCAATCAACGTTATTATTTTCGCAAATTAAATTCATTAATTGATTATTAATTTGCAATAAATGGTAACAATTGATTGGTTAATACGAGAAATGTGTTGTTTAGCCATGTTTATTTAGCCTCACTTAATGAGATGATGGAATGGAAGAACAAGATCCTTAATTTACAACATTGTATTTTAAAGGTAGTAAATTTTTTATTTTATTTTTTAAATTATCTAAAAGAGAACCTAATTTACTCTTTAGCTTCACATCCAACGATACCTATATGCCAAACTCACTCTAGGGCTATATCTCTAACTTCTTCTTTGTCTTGGTATGGTGACTCTTTATTCTTTCAGATATATGCATCTTTCAGATCAACTTTTCAAATCTATGCATCTCTTCCATCTTCAACTTTGTTTTGTCATTATTTTAACTTTTCAAATTTATGCATCTCTTATGTTATTACATTGTCGCGTTTCAGATCTGATTACCTTTTCACTTATGATGCGTTATTATTTCTTCTCTGAAGTCGGAGGGCTTGGGCCATTG
Source organism: Gastrolobium villosum (assembly GCA_032173675.1). Taxonomy (NCBI): domain Eukaryota; kingdom Viridiplantae; phylum Streptophyta; class Magnoliopsida; order Fabales; family Fabaceae; genus Gastrolobium; species Gastrolobium villosum. Next base: position 13,346 of record JAVKPL010001701.1, read on the forward strand.
ACATTAATGTTGCTCCATTGAAGGCTTCTCTATTTTCGACATGCACTCACTTTCCTTGTGATCTTTCTTACTTTTCATTTGTTTTATTTTAGGGTGGGTGGCAAACTGTAATGATGGGGGTTGCATTGCTAGTGAAATCGCAGATCTGATGTGTTGGGGAGAGAGAAAGAGAGAAATGGGAGCATACCGATGAAGTTGGAGACTTGAAAAAAGCATGTAAAATCTTTAGAAGTGAAGTTGGCTGGATATGAAGACATGAAGGTTGGATATGAAGAGACCAATGAACAACTTGTACAAACTCAAAAGCAATTGGCTAGTGTTCACAAATTCCTACAAGATAAATTTGATAAATAATACAAGGATTTAATATGAACAGTTACCGACATTACAATTATTAGTGGTGAGTCTAACGGAAAGGTATGTAGAGAATATTTTTTGTATAACTGTGTATAATTTTTTTTCTTAACATCAAGCTAATACTTTTTTTTTGTTTTCTTGTACAGGTATGGAAGCAAGCACTTTAGGGGACTAGGATACATACAAGAGCAAATAGAAGAAGATTTGTATTATCATACTTTTGTAAAGGAACTATGAAGATAATCATTTGTATAAGACAACCAATGATAAACACATCATTAGTTTTATTTGTCAATCCATTCTCTTATGCTATACCAACAGAAGACTTATTAGCTCATATTAGAAAAGTCATAACTTGTATTAACTTTTTAATGATATCAATTTAAAATTTACATATCCAAAATATATTATGGTGATTTGGTTATGTTTTACTTTACTATTTCTGTGTAAATATTTTATGTTACCATTTGCTTTAAAGATTTAAGATTTGTAACATTTTTAAATTTTTTTAAAATTGTATTATGTATAATTTGCCACATTTTTAAACACCATCAGCCTTGTTTTCTTATTGTGGCTAACTAAAAATGTTAGCAATGTTTCTAGTGTGGCTAACCAAAAAATAAATGTGGCTAAATAAATGTTACCACACTCGTTGAAATTGTGGCTAAATGCAAAAATAAATGTGGCTAAATTATTGCCACGCCTGTTTTACCCACATTTGATCAAAATATAGGAAATTTCATTAGCAACATTTTTTGCCACGTTTTGAACGTGGCTAAACATTGTATTCATTGTAATGGATGAAAATCAACGGTTAAGATATGATTGTAAGGGATTGTAAACGAAAAAGGTTGTAATCCTCATAACTTAAATATTTAAATGTATTAAAATTTACATTTATAATTAATTAATTTCATTTGCGTTTAACTGTTTATGTGAGTAATAAATTAAAAATATTAAGTGTAAGTAAGATTAACAAGTAACAATTAATGGATCTAAAACTCGCATGGTTGAAGGTTATCCTTTTCCCGCACGTATTTTATATTTGGAAAGAAATATTCTATTTTAAGTGGAATTCGGATTCTCGATCAATTTTATTTTTAGAAAGCTAATGACTGACCTTTGGTCCTTCTACTTTTAAGGGTCGTTGCTTGAATAACGTCATGAGGTAATACGTAACCGGCCACAACGCAAACAAACTGATAATAGAAATAGCTAATAAGCGCACCTTATGTGGATAGAAAATGCCTTGTTGCTTGTGCAATACTTGATAAAGAATATATGCTCCAAAGACTTTCGGTTGAAGCACAACTTGTGTGGAGATAGTAACGACTCGTGGAATTATAAGCATTTGATAATGGATATATACTCCAAAACCTTTTCCCTACCAAAAGAAGACAAATTTGTTAGAATATTACATTATTATAGGTTTGCGTGAACAAGCAAATAATTGGATTCTTGGTAAAATAAATAAATAAAGAGTTGGATTCTCTTCCTCGCATCTATATATTGTAGGCTTAGTTAGTTGGTAATATTAAGGCAATCCATAATACCAAAACACACTAAGGTAGATAGCAATTCAAGAGTAACAAAAGGATGTCAAGTGCTAGGATTAGGCAACTCCGCGCCCTTCTGGAGGCTGAGGAAGCAGCCCAAGGGTCTAATGATGGTACTCAAAACTCATTCAACAACCATGGCGGTGGGAACCAAGATTTCTCCAAGGCAAAGATCAACAGTGGCGCAAATTCTGGTGACCGTAGTGGTGACACTACATATAGTGGTACTTTCAAAGGCGGCTACGGGGGCATTATCAATGGTGGCCTCAATGGTGGCATCCATGGTGGCACGAACTCACCCACCATCAACTAATGATTAAGTATATTATCTGCTATATCATGTTATGCTACTAATAATAAATAGGAGCTACAGCTCTACTGGTCTGTGCTCTGTAAAATAAGTGTAATGATATGAGAGGAGGTTAAGAATATTAGAACTCTGCTTTTATAATAAACCTCTGTTTAGTTGTTCTACTGATAAGGTTCAAGTGCTTCAAGGTTTCCATACTTCGAGAAGAGATTAAATTTCAAACATTAAAGAAAATAATTATTGAAAAGGCCTCTTCATAATATCATAACAATGTTTACGACATTACATTGTTAAAGAAAAGAAGTACTTAAAAGTTAAAAGATTTTAATTAGCTTATTATTATTATTTATTTATTAGTTACTAGAAAGTGAGCCCCCTTTTAAGTGGAGAAATCCTTATACACTTCGAGAATTATAATCGAGCTAATAATAAAAATATAATACGTTGTTTGCATAATCATGTAATTATTGGATTAAGACATTTTAATAATTTTAATCATCAAAAGTATTTCTTTTAGAATATCTTCTTTAATTTCTATAAATTAGATCAGGTGTTCAAAAGTCCAAATAGACTCAGGAACCTGTTATACTTGACTTGACGTGAGAGTAAAAAATTGAATCGGTTTGGGCACTCGGGTTAAATTGAGTAAAATTTATGGGTTTTATAATTCTCATGTTGAACGAGAATTGAAATCTCATGTTGTAGAGATAAAAAGCATGTGGGATGTGTTAGAAAAAATTACATGTGAGACCCATATCAGCACGAAAATCGAAGAATGTGTAGGAAAAAGTGAATTCTCGTGTTGAATGAGAATTATAAAACCTAAAATTTATACATTATAAAATACTCATTTGAAATGAAAAGTTTGAACTTTATTATATTATGGAAGGCGTTTTATTTTAAAGCGCTTGATGTTCCAATTAGGTTCAATTCGATTTTTTTTTCGAACCGAATTGAAAAAATTAATTCATTTCAAAGAACTCAATTCAAAAAACTTATTCAGTTCAAAGAAGTGAACTGATTTTTTTTTTTAAAACCAATTTTGAATTGGTTAATCAATTCTGGTTTTGAAAATAAGTTCTGAACCCAAACTACGAAAAGATAGAGGAAATAAAAGATTAAAAAATTAACAAAATAAATGATACTATAATTTATTTTTTTTTAAAAAGAAATTAATAATTAAAAAGTATAAAATAAAATAAATAGAGAGAAATACATTGAAGAAAAAAGAAAAGAAAAGTAAAGTAACAATTAATAATTAAAAAGTATAAAATAAAATAAATAGAGAGAAATACATTGAAGAAAAAAGTAAAGAAAAGTAAAGTAAAAATAAAAAACTAAAGAAACAAAATAAAAAAAGAAGACACTAAATAAATAAATAAATAACGAAGAGAAGAAAAATAGAGAAAAAAAAGAAAAACAAAAGAAAGGAAGAGAATAAGAAAAAAAAACATATTGATTAATGAACTGGTTTTTTCAAAAACCCAGTTTTGTTAAGTGCAAATAGCTCAATTCAAATTATTCTTTTGCACATCCTTAGAACCAGTTTAGAATTGGTTTTTAAAACCAATATTAAACCCAAATGAAAAGTATGTTAAAAATTGAGAAAATATTTCACCAAAGAAAAAAATTGAGAAAATAAAAAAAATATACATAC
>JAVKPL010001702.1:0-17185 GCA_032173675.1 Gastrolobium villosum
ACTATACCATGAGATTTCCTTGGTGATTGTAGCAAGTGTAGCACAAAACTACTGTTAAAACTGCATATCCCCAATTCACCGTAAGAGCTTCCCTTCCATTTTCCTTCCAAAACCTATAGAATGATTTAAGGGCCCGTAGTATTTGCAATTAAATATATGATATTTACCAAGCATTCACAACCAAAACAAGTCATCACTAAAAAAACCATCCTTCTTCCTGCCAGAGCTCTGAAGCAAATTCACAAGAACACCTCCAAAGTCTATGGAAAACCCACAATTCACAGTGATTTCAAGAAGCAGACACCAAGGAAGCACGGATACTTCAAAATAGTAACCTTACCCGTGGTGGACATTGATACGATTAGCAATAAGAGGGAAAGGATATTCTGGAAAGAATATACAAAGTTATTAGAAAGCTAGAAGGTGGTTAATAAGGTAAGAGCATAGGTAGTTAGTAGTTGTTAGCTTCCCCAACTATATAAGCGAATATGCTTTTGGTTAGAATAATCTTTGGACAACATTTGAGTTAGACTGAGAGTAGTCAGTTGAAGGGGAGTGTCCCATGTGAAGACATTTCATCTATTGTATGTTTGTTTGCTTTCTATCACTAAAATTCATTCTTTTCTATCCTTTCCTCCGTTATATCTATTACATTACTATACATTCAGCCTTCTAGAAATCCAGACATCCATCCATCCATGTTGGACATTTCACACACTTCGAATACTCCTAGATGTATTTTACAATTTTTTTACTTTTAATTTGTGAGCTTTTATATCAATACAGATGGGAATAGCACAATAATCAGACAAATGATAGCATTTTATTATGCCTACTGTGACTCGTGCTAACTTTTAAAACATCAACTCTCTTTTGATTTAAGAATTTTTTTTTTTTTTTACCAATTTTATATGTTTTAATATAGATGTGGCATATCCTATATTTTAAAACTTGTCGTATCCCCGTGTCCATATCAGATTGTATCCGTGTCCCATTTGTATCCATGCTTTTTAGGCAGACACCATATAATCGAAACATGTAACGTAAATAAAATAACTATGGGACTAAGAAATATCAAAAATTTAAAATACACGATGCACCAATCGGTAGTGATTTATTAGGTCGTCATGCCTACAAGAAGACATTAGCATTATGATGAGAACCAAATTACAAAATCAATGGAAATAACCGAACACATATCCTTTTGGCCTGAATAACATCAGATTTTCATATAATCTTCAAGGGACAATTACAATAACAACAAACATAGACAATTTTAGTAACAGAGACATTGAAATGAACTTGTAAACAAATTAACTATGCAGAAAATGTAAAGGATAAGTGTGAGACATGTCTCATTCTCTCCCAATCCAAAAGAGGGCCCAATCACTACTAAGATTCCAGATGATCCCCTCATTTCACGCCTTCCCTTCTTATTTCCCCCTCTTCCCTCCCCAACCGTTTTCTGTTCAGACCCACACCAGAACAATCCCCTCCTAACAAACTGCATGCTTACTTGATCGTGGGTCCGTATCAATACTCCCCCAGAACAATCACCTTGTCTTCAAGGTGAAGGCAAAGGACTGTAAAATTACCTCTGGAATCTCATTGCTTGAATTGTAAGACCCTAAAATCGCGACCAACTAGAGAGTTCATATATGCAACTGTATAGCTCCCACCTATTGCTCACCTTCCATTTCCATCACTGATACACTTAAATTTTGTGTGGAAACCAGAACAGCACAATAAAACAAATCAAACAAATTAACATCACCATAGCTAAGGAATGACCTATTCTCTTCACTGCCGATACCTTTAGTGTCCAAGATGCCTGTTTAGTGTCCAAGATGCCTGTAATGAATTGGATCCTCACATGACTAAGGAAAGACCCACTGCTTTCCACTTCCCCAACAGTGCCCTTTGGTTTAGCTTCAAGCCTTTGGTTTGAAGTGAGCCCCAAAACACTATTCGTCGACATTTTCATAGCCATGTATTCCTCTATTTTGACCGGTGCCACCAACAAATCTTCATTCCTCACGTTCTCTTTGTCGTCGTAGTCGTCAACCTGCAGCAGCTAGAGCTGAGGAACTTGGCACCTGTGATTGGGACTCCAACGCTCTTCACACTTGTAACACAGCCCATGTTGTTGTCGATCATGGAGCTCAGCCTGGGAAAGCCGTCTCCCCTGGCCAGAAAGGCTCTCCGTTGAGCAGTTTTTGGCAACAGACGCGGACGCCTTCGTTGATAACCCTTCCTTAGGGTTTTTCGTTAGGCTCATTGTGCACAGAGGATAGGCCACTGGAATTCATAACTGAGGAGTGATTTGGGCTCGGGCTACTCAAATTGTCTTTGCCCAATTTCGAGATGCCCCATCCTTTTGCTTCAGCTAGGCTCAAATTTGCATGATGACCCAATATCATGCGAACTGAACCCAGAAACCAATTTCTGCCAACCGGTCCAGAACATTCCTCTCTCCTAGCAATGTTTCTCCTCTCGATCTTCAAGGAAAACTTCATCATCTCCAATAAGATAAGCGCCGAAAACCTCAGCAACTCTTCCCTGATACTGTTGCGCATGCCGGTCTGCCATGCTTCCATGAGTAAGTCTTCGTTTTCTAACTGCAAGGCACTCACCCTCTTCTCAAATTTTGTGCGAAACTCCGCAATGCTCCCACTCTGTTTGAGTTTATACAATGCCTTGTAAGGGTTGTCCAACACCTCCGGCTGGAATCATCTAGTCACCGGAGCATTCAAGTGAAACCTCCTGTCAATTCTTCCTCCATTAATGCCTGAAACGCGATCATCATAGTCGTCTTCCTTATCGCGAGAACGTCTTCTCCTTCTCCCAGGCATCTTGTCCAACCTCCAAATGATTTCAGTCAATCCTACCTCAGTAACTTCTAGCCTTCGAGTCATCTCGACTTGACGAGCATTGTTCTTGCGCAGCACTTCTTCCACAAGCTCCATTCGATTCTCCATATTCCGTGTAGTGTCCATCCCACGGAGCTCCTAGATCGGAGCTCTGATACCAATTGATGAGAACCAAATTACAAAATCAATGGAAATAAACGAACACATATCCTTTTGGCCTGAATAACATTAGATTTTCATATAATCTTCAAGGGACAATTACAATAACAACAAACATAGAGAATTTCAGTCACAGAGACATTGCAATGAACTTGGAAACAAATTAACTATTCAGAAATTGTAAAGGATAGGTGTAAGACAATTCTAGAGGTCTCACTCTCCCAATCCCAAAAAAGGGCCCAATCACTACTAAGATTCGAGATGATCCCCTCATTCCACGCCTTCCCTTCTTATTTCCCCTCTTCCCTCCCCAACCATTTTCTGTTCAGCACCCACACCAGAACAATCGCCTCCTAAGAAATTGCATGCTTACTTAGCAGGGTTCACTTGGGCCAATTACTATCATGGGTCCGTATCACATTATTAGGTCATCATGCCTTGCTAGGTCAATACTAGATATCAAAAGAAAAGAGATAAGTATAATGAGTAACAAAAATTATTATAACAAACCTGAGTCGCAATACCAGCATGATCAGTTCCAGGAAGCCAAAGTGCTGGCCTTCCTTTCATGCGATTGTACCTAACCATAATATCCTGCATGGAAATGCACGATAAGAAATAGAAGTATAAATCTTACTATTGTAAAAGTTCAACAGAAACACCAAAAACTTAATATCACTTAACAAAACACATTGTTGATAAGCTGACATACGATAAACAACATCATTATGTGGTCAAAAAAGCAGAGAGAAATATATAGAAAGGAAGAAAGGACATATTTTCTTCTTTTCCCAATGTAATATTAAAAGTATTGTGCACACAAATACCAAGCAACTAACTGTTAAAACTAAAAAATTTATGAATTCAAAAAGCTGAATCAACAAAGTTGAATAAGTTGCGTCAGAAACACATTGTTATAATTATATTGGGAAATGACATAATATATATATATATATATAATATTGAACCTATTAAACATAGTGATTGCCAAGAAAATGATGCAATTGATATAATAGGAGAGAAATTACATATAGAGAAAACAAAGAGTAATCTCCCTTAAAATGAGATTCTAACAGATGATTAACCTTGTGAATGGTTCTAGTATATGAGATTATTTATTGTGGTCCGGGACCACCGTTCTTTTGGTGGTCCTTAGTGTAAATGGAAGGGTAAAAGTGGAAAAGAAAAAAGTAGCAAGGGTAAAAAGGGAAAGAAAAAATTGATGTTGTGAGAGGGAGCACCGAATTATTAGGTGGTCCTGGAGCATAAAAAATATTTCCCTAGTATATAAACAGAGTCTGTTAGATCTCTACCTAACAAGCTGTAACAGAACTGTAACTGACTACCTAAGAGACTATCTAACTGACTATAATAGATTTGTAATAGTTACACGCAGTTAACACACATACAGAGAAGGACTCAGCTATTATATACTGTAAAGAACAAATTCAACCCAAAAGCTTAAGCTATTAGATGAAGGCCCATCAATGGTTTATACACTTCTCTAACACGCCCTCTCACACGAGAGCCCACTGGACATGAAAGGTTGATAATGCATAGGCCCACCTACCTGTACTAAGAAATTCCACAAGAGAAAGTAGGGGGCGGTGAAGATAGAACTTGTGACACCGAGGCTCTGATACTATGTAAAGCGCCAAATCAACCCAAAAGTTGAAGTTGTTGGGTGAGAACCTTTTTAATGGTTTATACTATTCTCTAACATATACCATAATCTAATAGGGGCCCCTCTAACCCAAGGTGGATGAATCAAAGTAAAGTGATCAAACACACTGAGTTTGTCTCAATTCACAGAATCTGAGGAAAGAAAAAGCCTCTGTCAAAACATCAGCAATTTGATCCTAAGCCAGAGCATGAGTTACAATAAGACTCTTGTTGATGACTCCCTCAGAATCAAAGAAGAGGTTAAGCTCCATGTGCTTAGGGCGAGAGACAGGATTTGAGACCGTGAAACAATGCTAAGCTTATCCCAATAAATAATAGGCGAGGAGACAGGAACCTTTAGTTAATTAAGTCATGTCTGAATGCAAATCAATTCAGCAGCAGTAGTGTCTAAACTTCGATACTCGGCTTGCATGCTTGACTGAGCAAATAAAGGTGTTGATTCATAGACCACCTAGAAATTAAGTTCTTATCAAAATTGACGCACCTTTGCACGCATTTGAGAATTGAAGTCATGAATCTTGTCCCATAGCTTGCAATTACACATAAGAAGAGACTCAGAATGAGGACAGAAGCCGTGAAAATAGAAGTTGATCTTGCTACTCCCAGCTGAGATACGCATCGCTCATGTGGCCAAGATCGTGATCATCTTCGGACGCAAATCGCAAAGGAATTTCAGGATTGACAACAAAGTACTGCAAGCAATCTTAATCACCGCTTCTACCAGCAGCTTCCAAATCATAAAACTATTCTCATCCAGATGAGTTGAAGATTTGAAATGGAGTGGGTGAGGGTTATGGGTGCAGATGCAGGAAGTGAGGGAGGACGAAGGGGATTTTTAGTCAAAATTTATAAAAGATTTGATGGTGAGGCCATAATTTAGGATCAAAATTCAAAACAAGCTCATGATACCATATTAGAAATTGTGATTGCTGAGAAAATGAAGGAAAGTGATCGAGTAGGAGAGAAATCTCACTGAAAATGATATTCTAATTGATAATGAACCTTGAGAAAGGTTCTAGAACATATACAGAGTCTGTTAGATCTCTCACGACTAACAAACAGTAACAGAATTGTAACTGACCATAACAGAATTGTAACTGACCATAACAGAACTGTAATAGTTACAAGCAGTTGACACGTGCAGAAAAAGACAAAGTTATTATATAGCATACTCTAACAGAACCTTAGCAATATGGAAATACAGAAAGTACTACAAATTCAAACAAGTAAGATGCGTCAAACAGTACATCTCTGCTCATAACAGCAATATAAATCTTGTTTTTTCCATTCAAAAACAGTTGTGCATATGAAGGTACACCTAGATGCATAAATATTCAAGTAATAACATACATGAATAGTAATAGCAAAATGAAATAGAAAAAGAAAACAACTAAAAATTTTGGGAAACCTCAAGGGTCACAAACATAGCATGCCCCATGTGCAGAGAGCCAGTAACATTAGGAGGCGGCATTGATATCACAAAAGGATCACTTCCCCGGTCAAAGTTTGGCTTAAAATAACCTTGAGACTCCCACCTAGCATCCAATAATTATAATTAAAACATAACTTACGATTAAAATGTAAAAATTTAAGACGTGTTATGAAGTACTTCAAGATCCATCCACACACCAATAGAACAAAAAACAATGGACGAGCAGGCACAGCCAAATTTTCAAATATGTATGCATGCTTCAATGTTAAGACCCTTAAAAGCCAAAAAAAAGGGGGAACCAAAAAAGACATAATCTTGACTTCAAAAAGCCCATTTATGCTCCAAAATAGCACGTCAATACAGCCAGAAACAATCTCTATATCAATATTAAACATCAAGGGATCAAATAACAGGAAAAGGCTTTTCCCACTAGGCAGGGTCGAAACCCTAATCTTTAGAAAGGTCATCGTTGTCGCAACAGCATAAGTGGCGGAGCCGGGTACAAATTTGAGCTTGAGCCAAAAAATTATGTGTATTTTTTTTTAATTTTAGTTAATTCATATCATAATATATTTAAATTATATTAAATACAGAGCACCTCACCTCACCAGAGCCAAAAAAGAGTTATAATTTTATTAAATATTTTTAAATTTTACTAAAACATATATTTTTTTTATACAAGTAGAAATTGAACACATAACCTAATGCAACTTACTCAAATCTTTCACCAAAAATATTTTAAATCTTAGATAGGGTCCAGGCCAGATTCTAATTAATTATATAATTATATATAATAAATATAATTTGTTAAAATTTAGTCCGGGCGGAGGCCACACCCAACTTATATCTGGCTCCGCCGGTGAAGCATTGCTATGAATCTGTAGAAACATAATGATTACTGTACGCTCCAGCAATTATATCTGACATTTTGTGAAGGACTACTTCCACAATCCACTTTGGTTAACCGTGCAATATTTTTGATTCTAGTGGTGAAAACCAAGAAAAAAAAAACTTTGTACATAGCACATATCATACAGAATTAAAAAAAATATTAAAAAAAAACAAAGTAAAGAAACAGCAACACTAACTTTAGAAGCATACATACCAATTATATATGCGTTCTTCAGCGGCAAATTCGAAAGATTTGGCTATCTCAGGAGAAGTAAAGACACCATTCTCTGATGCAGCAACTGAAATATTTATAAAAAAAAATCCTAATCACTCAAAAATCAAGGAAATACTAAGTTTTCAGAAAAATCAAGAATAAGAAGCAGCTTTTATGGAGTAGCAATAGTCACAATTGAACAGCACAAGAGGAAAATTACGTAGAAGCGAAGAGAACCTGCAAGAAAACGAGGTGTGAGACGGTTGAAGCGGCAGCGAGAGAGTGCAATGCGACGACGGCGCGTGTGGAAGAGAAGAGGGTTGAGTCTATTGCAAGCGGAAAAGGGAGAAAAGAGAAAAGAAGAAGAAGAACAAGAAGCAGATAGAGAGAGTATCGTAGACATAGTAAATGGTTTCAGTTCACAGGTGTATCACAATAGAAGAAGAAGAAGAAGCTATTATAGATGAGACAGAGGGTTGGGCTAAGGGGGAAATTCAGTGGGATGGGAATGGGATGAGGAGGGAAAATGCTATGCCCCCACAATAAATAATTTGGAAATATCTTATTTTTAGCTAAAATATACTTTATCCTCATCAGAAATTAGTATTTACTCCTAAGTGATTAACATTCACTCCACTAGAAATACTTCTGACAGGTGCAAACTCTGCCCTGATAAGGTAGAAACTATTCTCCATGACTTTAGAGATTGCCACCGTGTCTCTAAATTCTGGAATTGCTCTTTGTTCACTACTCAGCCTCCTTTGTTCTTTACTGAACAGACTTTGCACATCTGGCTTGATAATTGCTTATTATTTTCTGATGTGAGACAGCCTAATTGGAGAGATTATTTCTTTATATCTTGTTGGTATATTTGGCTGTGGAGAAATAAAGATTGCCATGAACAAGATTTCAAGATGCCTGATAATGTGACTGGTGAGATTCAAAGAAATTGCGTGGTTTTGTCTAATGCTAAACAGGTGCTCAGCCCAACCTCCAGATCCTTTAGCATCAGGACTCCCACTCATTGGATTCGGCCAGAGGTGAATTGGCTTAAATTAAATGTTGATGGAGCCGTTTCTTCTAAGAGAGCAGCTTGTGGAGGTCTCTTGAGAAACAAGGATGGTGTTTGGGTTGGTGGCTTTCAATCTTTCCTTGGTTCTTGCTCTCCTCTTCATGCTGAGCTGTGGGCTATTCTCCATGGTCTCGATCTAGCTTGGCAGCTAGGTACTCCTAAAGTGACTGTTGAGAGTGACTCCTCTCAAGCAATCAACTTGCTTTCCTCTAATGGGAAAGATGCTCGACAACTGCCCCTGGTAGTTAGGATTCGAGCTTTTATGGAAAGAAATTGGATGACTGCTCTTTCTTTCACAAACAGAGAAGCTAATAGTTGTGCTGATTGGCTAGCAAAGGATGCTCTTTCCAAGCACCTTGGTGTCTACCTTCTTTTGAATCAACCGTCTGAGCTGCAAAATCTGTTGGAGAAAGATGTCCAGACCCCTGCTGGCCAACCATCTGTGTGGAATCCTGACTAAGACCTTTGTGTTGCTTCTTTGTGTTTTTCTTTTCTGCTTTTTGTTTTGTTCTTTTTTGGTTCTGTTTCTGTTTTGCTTTTTGTTGGGGCTTTGCCCCTTTTCTGTACCAAAAAAAAAAAAAAAACATTCACTCCACTTATATTCCACTACTATGATGCACGGACATGGACACGGACACGGGACACGATACGCCGACACGTTAACCAAAATTTCATAACATAAAAAATGTAATATTTGGACACGTTGGGACATGTTTTGATATTAAATAAAAATTTTAATATATATATAATATAATTTATATTTAATACATATAAGAGTCCATAATAAGTCATATAACCAATCAAATATTTAAATTTCATAACATAAATATAAATAAATTTTCGTACTTTGTTAATTTTTCATGTCAAATTTCATAACAGAAAAAAAATCAATTTATAAATTTTTTCTTTTAAATTTAGTTAACAAAATAAAATTAAGATGTTTATCAAAAAAAATTAAGATAAAAAAATTAAAAAAAAACGTGTCCGGGCATTGATCGCGTGTCCGAAAAAGTTGACTGCGTGTCGGAAAAACGTGTCCGAGCGTTGACCATGTGTCCCCAAATGTTGACCGCGTGTCGAACGAGTGCCCGAGCATGTCGGAACGTGTGACACGCAAATTTTCAAAATATTTGCATGTTCGTGCTATACAGTTGCAGTAAACATGTTGTTTAATTAAATTTGAAATAATGGAGGGTTATATTTACAATTCAAATAGTTTACAAACTTTTACAACCACATCTTAATTGTTGATTTCCGTCAATCAACTGTTGTCATTTATTATGAATTAATAATTAATAAATTTGATTTACGAAAATCTTAACCGTTGATTAACAGAATCAACGGTTAAGATATAACTATAAGAAGTTGTAAACGAATATAGGTTGTAAGTATAACATTCCCCTTAAAATAAAATAATAAAACTTAAATTGAAAGTAAACTGGCCTTTGAAGGCCGATGCATGTAAGGTGTAAAACAAAAATTTTACTGCGGAACATACATGCACTCATAGATTCATGCTTTAAGACAGCATGATGTTACCTTGTTTTGGCCTGATCAGTCAGGGAGATGAGATGTCAGGCTTGAAGGGTTCAAACCCTCTAATGGTGATCCACACCACCGTTCGTCTATGATGCAAGAACTCTTTCTTGAAAGCCACCAGATGAACACCACAATGAGGCTTGCTATGCGCACAAGTGGTGAGGGTGGAGGCTAGGTATCCTGTTTGGAAAGGTGTACTGAGCTACCCTACAGAATGGTGCATAGAGGAGGAGAGTTGGCTTGGTTTTCCAATGAAACCTAAGGAGAGGAACATGTCTATTTATGCGCACCCTTTGGAGAGGAGGAGGGAATTCATTCATTCAAAATGAAAAACAAACTTTCAAATTTCTTTGAAAGTTATGCATGAAACAGTGTGATAAGGTTGAGCTGTTGCAAAACAAACTTTGCCAACAACCTCCAATCTTATCCACATGAATTTAAATTCAAATTAATTTAAACTTAAATTCATAAACTATCATATAGTATATAGTTTTCATGCGCATAATTCAGCCCTATAAAGGGTCCAAATACATTGAGCAGTTGCATTCAAAATTTGAATCAACTTACCCACTGATTCCCTCAACCACCAAATCTGAATGGAGGTTTGTTTTAAGTGATAAGATAACACCCTTATCACTTAAAAGTGGCACACCAAACAGCTTAGGGAGAGCCTCCAAAGATGCTTCTTCATCCAAGGAATATGCTCCAATAAGATCCTGTCTTATCCTTTTGTTATGAAACAACTTTTCAAAACCAATTCAAATTCGAATTCAAACACTTGAATTCAAACGTTCAAACATTCAAATTCAAAATTCAAATTTCAAAATTTCAAATTTCAAATTCAAAATTCGAATTTCAAAATTCAAATTCAAATTCAAATTTTAAAATTCAAATTTCAAATTTCAAATTTCAAATTCAAAATTCGAATTTCGAAATTCAAATTCTAAATTCAAATTTCAAAATTCAAATTCAAAATTCGAAATTCAAATATTTGATTATTAATTTAACTAATTAAATTAATTAGTAATGGCTTGGACTATCCAAGCCCATTACTAAACTCCATGCACCACCCACCCATTTAGGTGGGCTTCCAAACAGCTTCTTGGGCTAATAACATTATTAGGCCCAATACCTTTAAAGCTAGTCCATCATAACTACAAGGTGTTAGTGTGTGACCCATTAGGTCCAACTTAGCTACTGACATAACTGGGCTTGGGCCCAACAAGCCCACAACCCAATTAATGACAACACAGAGCACTAGCAATGCTTTGTTGCCCCAGAACTAGTCAGATTAATGACTTGATCATCCTATTGCACATATTTGGTTACCGTATGTATTTCCCTTCGTCTCGGTTATCTTCCCATTAACCTAGGGTAAGGAAATGTATCAACCCCTGCCGTTTAGGGTAAGCTTTATTCGAAATAGGGAATCTTCAATTTACTGACTCTAAAGGCAGATCATCTCATGATCTCTTTTACTATGCATAGATTCCCGAGTCCCTGTAAATGTCATCCCGATTTCTCCGGTTTACAGATAACCTAATCTCTCACAGAGATTTGACGAATTCCTTCAGCTTATTACCCTAGCCCTGTGCCCTTTAAGGACACGCCCAACAGTATACCTATGAGTCTCCATGTTTCAGGCAGACGAGGTATACAATCAAAACATGCCTTCAAGAACACAGTCTAGGTAATAACTTCTGGTCTAAGGAAAGACACACCCAAACATAAAGAGATTACTCTAATGACACTATCTGTGAGATTTCCTCATAGAGTCTCTTTTTGGGTCTGTTCAGTGCGAGCTATACTCTTATAGGTCCACCCACGACTTTAGCTAAGATATCTCCATATCTGCAGCTCATGAGGTCTTTACCTTGTATCCATATACAAGTAGATAAGTCGTACTAGTCTTTACTCGAGATCACTGATCCCCAAACTCAGTGTCTCTAGACTAGGAACATATAATTAGGAATAGACATGCAATATCCTTGAATCCTCATGATCGTGATCTCATCACAGATACTCAAGAGATACCTGTTCTATTCCAAGGGGTTTATCCAGTTCATTCATATAATATTAACAGTAATATCGAGACACAATATGAAACTGAATAAATAGTGCTTACATTTATTTGCGACAAATAAAGTTCTACATCTAGTGTCCTTTATTTAATCAAAAGATTGTCTCTAGGACACCCATATGCTAACAAGCTCCCACTTGGCCTAGAGCCAATCAGACCTAAGTCGTATGCCCAAAGCCTCATAATGACTATCATGTTTTCTCTGAGAAACAGCCTTTGTCAGAGAATCGGCCAGGTTATCGTCTGTGGGAACATAATCCATTTTTACATCATTCCTATCAATGATTTCTCTAATCAAATGATATCTGCGGAGCACATGTTTAGATCTTTGATGAGACCTAGGTTCCTTTGACTGCGCGATGGTTCCAGTGTTGTCGCAAAGCAACTGTATGGGCTCATCCACGCTTGGAACCACCCTTAGTTCATTTATGAACTTCTTGATCCACACTGCCTCCTTAGCTGCTTCTGAAGCAGCTATGTATTCAGCCTCTGTCGTTGAGTCTGCTGTTGTCTCCTGCTTGGAACTTTTCCAAGACACTGCCCCACCATTTAAGGTGAATACGAATCCTGACTGTGACTTGCAGTCATCTTTGTCACTCTGAAAGCTGGCATCAGTGAACCCTTTCACTGTTAACTCATTAACCCCACCATAGACCAGAAACGCATCCTTAGTTCTTCTTAAGTATTTAAGGATGGTTTTGACTGCCGTCCAGTGACCCTCTCCAGGGTCTGACTGGTATCTGCTCGTAATGCTTAAAGCATATGAGACATCTGGTCTCGTACATATCATGGCATACATGATGGATCCAATAGCCGAAACGTATGGAATTCCACTCATGCGATCCTTCTCAGGCTGTGACTTAGGACACATAGCCCTTGATAGGTGTACCCCATGACTGACAGGAAGAAAACCCCTTTTCGACCCTTCCATGCTAAACCTCTTTAGCATCTTGTCAACGTACGTGGATTGAGATAAACCCAGCAGCCTCTTGGATCTATCTCTATAGATCTTTATACCGAGTATAAAGGCTGCCTCTCCCAAATCCTTCATGGTAAAGTTTTTCGAAAGCCACTCTTTCGTTATTTTTAATGTGGGGATGTCATTTCCTATTAGCAATATGTCATCTACATAAAGCACTAGGAAGACGACATTACTCCCACTTACCTTTCTGTAAACACAAGGTTCATCCTCGTTCTTGATAAAACCGTTACTCTTAACGACTTCATCAAAACGTATATTCCAACTCCTTGATGCTTGCTTTAGCCCATAAATTGACCTTTGTAGTTTGCATACCATATGCACTTGATCTTTGTTTTCAAAGCCTTCAGGTTGTGTCATGTACACTTCCTCCTTCAAGAACACATTCAAGAAGGCGGTATTGACATCCATTTGCCAAATTTCATAGTCGTGGTATGCTGCTATTGCAAGCATGATCCTAATAGATTTGATCATGGCAACTGGTGAAAAAGTTTCATCATAGTCAACTCCTTGTCTTTGACGATACCCTTTCGCCACCAACCTAGCTTTGTAGGTCTGAACGTTGCCATCTGCATCAGTCTTTCTTTTAAAGACCCATTTATTACCAATAGGAACTATTCCTTGTGGTTTAGGAACCAAGGTCCATACCTTGTTCTGATACATCGAATCCATTTCAGATTCCATGGCTTCAAGCCATTTTGAGGAGTCAACATCTTTGACCGCCTCCTCGTAGTTACTTGGTTCATCATCCTCAACAGTTTGCTGATTCTCAATCACAAACCCGTACCTTTCAGGTGGATGGATGACCCTCATAGGTCTACGGAGTTGTGTGTTTACTTCTCCATTGGAGAACGTCGCCTGCGGAGCAGACTCGGGTTCCTCAATCTGTTCTTGTGGATCTTGCACTTCTTCAAGATCAATCTTACTCCCACTGCCTCCTTGAGAGATCAAATCCTTCTCAAGGAACTCAGCATTCTTTGAAACAAACACTTTGTGTTCTTCCATGGAGTAGAAGTAGTATCCCTTAGTACCTTTAGGATACCCCACAAATAGACATTTAGTACTCTTAGCACTAAGCTTGTCTGATGTCAATGCTTTGACATAAGCTGGCGATCCCCATACCCTGAGGTAACTCAGGTTGGGTCTCTACCACTCCATATCTCATATGGTGTGGTCTGAACAGATTTAGACGGTACCCTATTTAGAAGGTATGCCGCTGTGTCTAAGGCATATCCCCAAAACGATTTTGGAAGTTGAGTCTCACTCATCATAGACCTAACCATGTCTAACAAGGTCCTGTTTCTCCTTTTCGGAGACACCGTTTTGGTGTGGTGTGTAAGGAGCGGTAAATTGTGAGAGAATTCCATTTTCTCTCAGATAACCCTGAAACTCGTGGCTCAAATATTCACCACCACGATCTGATCGTAATGTTTTAATCATCTTGCCACGCTGTTTCTCCAACTCATTCCTAAACTCTTTGAACTTTTCAAAAGCTTCAGATTTATATCTCATTAGGTATATATACCCAAATCTTGATTTGTCATCTGTAAAGGTAATGAAATAAGAATATCCACCTCTAGCCGCAATAGACATTGGGCCACATATATCAGTATGAATGAGTTCTAATAACTCACTAGCCCTATGACTCTCAAGCCCTTTGGGCTTTTGTTGAATCATTTTCCCAGCTAGACAAGATTCACACTGTCCATAGGATTCCAAATCCATGGAGTCCAGGTATCCATCTCTATGCATCCTAGACAATCTTGTTTCATTTATGTGCCCTAGTCTACAGTGCCAAAGATAAGATTGATTATCCGTCCTAGGTCGTTTCACATCTATATTGAGCACTTCATTTCCCATTTCCAACACATACAATCCATTTATTAAAGAAGCAGTGCCGTAAACCATATCATTCAAAATGATAGAAAAAGTACCATCCTTAATACTGAAAGTATATCCATCTTGTTCTAAACAAGAAATTGAAATAATGTTTCTAGAAATTTGCGGAACATAAAGACAATTATTCAAATGCAGTAAAAGGCCCGTAGGCAAAATAAGGTCAGCATCTCCAACTGAATGAGCAGCAACTCTTGCTCCATTACCAACGCGGAGATCCACCTCGTTTCTATCCAATCTCCTTGGGCTCCTAAGTACCTGCAACATATTGCAGATATGAGAACCACATCCGATATCTAATACCCATGAGGATGGATTAGCATAAGAATAATTTATCTCAATCATGAAAATACCTGAGGCAGAAGCATCACCATGCTTCTTGTCCTTCACATTGTTCAGGTAGTCTGGACAATTCCTCTTCCAGTGGCCTTTCTTGCCACAATGGAAGCACTCAGCATCACCCTTGTCCTTAGGTGCCTTCTTACCCTTCTTCTTGCCCTTCTTCTTCTTGGATTTTCCTTTGGGCTTAAGGGGGTCACCTTTTGCAGGCTCCTTACCCTTTCCCTTGGCCTTGCTAGGCCCACCAATCAAAAGAGCCTGTGTCCTATCCTTCTTGATAGACACTTCAGATGTTGTTAACATGCTTAACAACTCAGGCAAGCTCACTTGCATCCCATGCATATTGTAATTCATGATGAATTGACTGAAGGAAGGTGGAAGTGAGGTGAGGACTAAGTCATTACTTAGCTCGGCATCCATGATGAAGCCTAGGTTTCCTAGCTTCTCAATCAGCCCGATCATCTTGAGAACATGGCTGGCAACAGACATGCTCTCAGTCATCCTACAAGAGAACAGTTCTCTTGAGGCCTCATACCTCTCATGCCTGCCTTTAATATCATACAACTCCTTGAGATGTACGATAATAGAGGGAGCATCCATATGCTCATGCTGCTTTTGCAGTTCAGGCGACATGGATGCCAACATGATGCATACTGCCATCACATTGTCATCCAAGTGTTGTTGGTAGGTTACGAAATCAAATTCCGCAAACCCTTCTTCCCCTTCCCGTGGAGCTACGGGTATTACAGCATCTAAAACGTAGGCAATCTTTTCGGCCCTTAGAACTATTCTTAGGTTCCGATACTAGTCCATAAAATTCGAACCGGTCAGTTTATTCGTATCGAGTATTGAACGCAGTGACAGTGGATTAGTCATACTATAAGCTGAAAAGGATGTAAAGATAGTTTTAGTTAATATACGGTTATGTAGTTAAAAGCAAATTATTAAAGACTTGAAATAATTTGCCCCTCCCACTATTTTATCTAAGTCAATGACCCTTCCTTTTGACTTAGGGTTAATCTACTTTAGATTTTACCTTAGTGGGATTAAGAGTGCGATTATTTATTTTAACCTCCGTCTGAGACCGCAAGATTAATTTAAATAAAGGGTTGATCTTTATCAACAGTATCTCATACCCTCTCTTAACATTAGGTTGACAACTCTTTGTCACTTAGTGGTGCATCTCATGCAACCAACCTAGCACCATTACCCTAAGCACATAAGCCCGGCTGTGCCTGCAACTTATGTCTTAGTTAAGCATTAAACCAGCACCCTAAGTGTCTTACACTTCAAACACTACTCTAGCCCAACGAAATAGTGGGTCCCAACTGAGTTGTGGAGCACCACTACGTAGAAGAGTTTTGAGTAGCATTGGTGGTGGGAGATAATCATATGCTTAATTATTTATTCCTTTTAAGGGTTCCTTTTCTCTTGGGGTTAATTAGGTCCCATCAAACGCATATTGTAAGTTATCATGCTAGTCGTTACCTATGTCAAACATCTATCGGTATACACTAGTCGTTATTGGACAAACATAATAACCATACAAACGCGATTTGCCCAATTTATGCATACTAGACGTTCTAATCATACATACATATAAACAGTTTATATTGAGATAGCCATGGTGCTCGCGCTTTTGTCCTTTTTGCTTCTTTAAGCAACGGCCGCTTGTCGTCTATACGCCACTAGCCTATTTCTCTAATTACAAATAATTAAAGAAACTCCATAACATTTTGGAGGAACAAAATTACAAAATTTAAATTACAAATATACTTGTAAATTAAAATGCGCGATTACACATAAATTTAAAATTCAAAAAAAATTCAAATCCGGGCACCATGACCATCCCCTTCCTGTTTGTACCTGAAAAGTTCAAAACTTGCAAACACAAACATTATATTATCACATAACATTTTCACATGTATTTTGACATTTAACATTTAAACATCAAAATAACATCAAGATTCATAATCTTAAATTTCTCATTGGCCGAATTTAAAAACAATTTCAATTCAAATTTTGTTAATT
>JAVKPL010001703.1:0-55000 GCA_032173675.1 Gastrolobium villosum
GCAGAAAGAGTGCCAACGAATAAGAGAATAAATAGTTAAGGCGGTTTTGCTTGGTTACGTGGCGAGCGGAGATTCTTCTAATCTAAATCCAGGAAGTTAGGAACAATTGAAGACCAATGTTCACCAATAAAATCCCAAATGGGCCGGTTAAGGACAACTCTTTATTGGGCCGGGCCGAAATATTAAGAGCTTATTAACTAGGGATATAAGTGATGATTTTTAAACCATTGGCTGCTACATGATATATACACAGATCACATTGGGTGATAGTAAAGTTTTCTTATTTTATTTATATATATATATATATATATATATATAGGGAGAGGTTATATTTACTATCTATTTTTCTTACTACTTCTTACAACCAAATCTTAACCGTTGATTTCCGTCAATCTAATGGTTATAATTTATTGCAAATTAATAATTAATTAATAAATATATCTCATAAATTACAATAGTTAGATTGACGAAAATCAACGGTTAAGATTTAATAGTAACAAGTAATAAGAAAATTAGGTAGTAAGTATAACCTTTCTTATATATATATATATATGGGCAAGATATTCTTACACCGGTGTAAGATTTCAAAGTCTTACATTCAATCTTGACCATTGATCCACTTGTATACAATGGCTCACATTACTAAAAAATTAGAGCCCTTAAATATAGTAGGATCAGTGGACAAGATTGAGAGTGTAACTTACACGGGTGTAAAATGATCCTGACCCATATATATATATATATATATATATATATGGGGCAAAATCTCATCTGACACCGGTGTAAGAATAATAAGTCTTACACCAAATCTTGACCATTGATTTTCTGCATCTAACGGTTGAGATTTATTAGGTCCCACTCATAAATTAATTTGTAATTCCCAATAAATTTCAACCATTGGATGCACGAAAATCAATGGTCAAGATTTGATGTAAGATTTATTATTCTTACACCGATGTAAGATGATCCTACCCCATATAAATAAATAAATAATATATATATATATATATAGGTAAGATCATTTGACACCGGTGTTAGATTTGAAATTTGACACCTCATATGAGAACCATTAGATAAAAAATAAAAATCAATGGTGTCAAATGCTTACAAATCAGAGCCATTGATCTTTTTTGATCTAATGACTCTCAGTGAGGTGTCAAACTTCAAATTTGACACCGGTGAGAAAATGATCCTACCTTCGTATAAGGGCGCCATTTTACACCAGTGTAGTTACACTCTTAATCTTGTCTGTTAATCCTACTTATATCTAAGGACTCAAATTTTTTAGTAATACGAGTCATTAGATACAAATGATCAATGGTCAAGATTGAGTGTAAGATTTGTAACTCTTACACCGGTGTAAGAAATATACCCATATATATATATATATATATATATATATATATATATTATCACGTATATATATTATTACAAATGCTGTTATAAAAAGTGCATTAATTTAAAGTTGTTGTTTTTTATACGAAATATAGCTAAGATGCATTTTCCTCCTAGATGGAAATAAAATAATACGGCTAAGCTAGTTTAAACTTAAATAAATTCTTACTGCAATATACAGTTATTATACTCATTGAAACAGGACATAGTGAATTCATTCATAGAGTTAATATTTCGGTGCAATTAGATTTACGTAGAACTTAGATGACAAGATTTGGCATGACGTGTAAGTTAATGACGAGATTGTGTTTATTTACAAAAGTAAAGAAGATATATAGAGTTATTCTAATTATAGAGACATTAAGCTAATAAGTCACTCTATGAAGGTGTGAGAGAGAGTTATTGAACATCGTTTGAGAAAAGATACCAATATTTATGTAAATAAATTTGGATTTATATCAGGAAGATTTACCATTAAAGTCATTTTCTTGATTCACCTTAAGTTGGAACAAGATTGAGTATTTGAAGTGAGTTTTCTTGGCAAGAGATGTAGATCAAGATCTCTTGCATCTACTTGGTCAAGAGGTACCTAAGAAAGATGCTTTTAGATACCTAGGATACATTTTTGCAAAAAGATGGAGAGATTGATAAGGATGTAAATTATAGAATCAGTGCAGGTGGATGAGATGATGTAGTGCATCTGGATTTTTGTGTGATCGTAAAACACCCTTAAACTAAAAGGAAATTTTTTATACAATAGCAATAAACCCTACAACGCTATATGGAGCGGAGCTGAATGTTGGCCAGCATATAGGCAACATAAGCATAAAATGATAGTAGTAGAGATGAGAATGTTAAGGTGGATGTGTGGTTATACGAGAATGAATAAGGTAAGAAATGGAGATATTCGACGAAAGGTAAGAATATTACTAGTGGCTGAAAAGATGAGAGAACATAGATTGGGTTGATTTAGGCACTTAATGGGAAAGGCCCGTGTATACTCCTGTAAGAACAAAAGTTTGTTACAAAGAGCTTAACATAAAGAAAGATAGAGGTAGAGCGAAACTTATTTTGAAAAAAAGTAGTAAAACAAGACTTAATAGAGTGATATATAGATGAGGGAGGATATTCTTACTACCAAAATTTTCTACTACTAACTTACTATCTATCTAATCACCATTGAATCAAAGAGAGAGAATTTTAAAAAGTTTTTGAAAAAAAAAGAAAAAATGTTGATCCAATGGTGATTAGATAGGTAGTAAGTTGGTAGTAGAAAATTTTGGTAGTAAGAATATCCCTCCTCTATATAGATTGACAGATGATGTCTTAGAACGAAATGGAGAAAAGTTATACGCATGGTGGAGGGTTAGGCACGTTGTTATTCCTATGTTCTAAATGGTTCATTTTTACTCATTTTCCTCTTCATCTCCTTACTTTGGAAAAAAAAATAGTAAAACAAGACTTAATGGAGTGAGATATAGATTAGTGGAAGGTGTGTAACAGAAAGAGAAAAGCTATAAGCATGGTGAATGTTAGACATATTGTTATTACTATAGTCTAGATGGTCCTTTTTTAGTCATTTTCCTCTTCATCCCCCTCTTATTTTTTTATTACTATAGTCTCCCCCTCTCCTTTTATTACTTATATACATGTATATGGGGATAGTGTGCATCCTTTTAAAGGACGTAAAGTTGTGTCAATTTAAGTGAGAAAAAGAGATAGATTATAGAAGAAAGAGAGTGGACAAAATAAAAATAAAGATGTGGATCTCAGTTCTTTATACGAGTGAAATGACACAAGTTAACAAATTACTACACTATGTCTAACCATACCGGTCAAACTTAGTGTAATTTATAAAAAAAGGTTTTATTTTTTATCTTTTTTTCAACCCTTTCATATCTTTTATTTGGATTCATCTATTACCGATCTCAAATCTAATTAATTTGGGATATAATAGAACAAAATGAATGGTTTTCAAGGATCGATGGATTCATTTCACGGTTGAAACTCCAAGCATGTTAGCAATTTGTAATATTAACTTGCGTTTCTTTCTCTTATTGGCTGGGGAAATAGATATAAAGGAACTAAATAAATTTGCTCTTTATATACATAAAAAAAGGGGGATGTTATATATTGTGATGCTTCAAGACTCAATCTCACAAGAAACACTTGTGGAATTTTATTTCAAGTAACACATAAACATAACATGGTACAACATAAATACATATCAAATACATATAATATAGATATCCAATACTGGACATATCAAAGCAGCTAGGGTGTGATCAACCCATGAAATTTATTTAGTTATTTTGGTGTCACGTTAACAGAGAGTGATATATATATATATATATAACACAGACTTTCAGTGGTTATGGAATATTTGGGCCATTACTTGGACTTTAAACTTTTGGACTACCATTGTAAGTTTGGGCGGTTATGTGATCTTTGGGCCCCGAACAAATCCAAGGAAACAAACGACACACTTGCGCAGGATAATATGGAAAAGGAAAAAATGATGAAGTTTGGGGTTTGTACACGTGACCCTCTTTCTCTGGGAGATCTCTCCCTGCAGCCTCAGTACCATTTAGAATTGCCATAACTATGAGAACTAAAAGAAACGAAGTTGTAGTGGTTTTCTCCATAGTAAATGAGTTACTCTTAACTTGTTTTTCTTTGTTTTGTGTGAAAACAATTGGCTCCAGATTACTCCAATTTATAGAACAAGAAGTCAGTGGGATTGTAACTTTTTTTTTTTTTTAACTGAAACGGGAATTGAATTAATTGGCCTTTCCGTGACGAAATTGATTTTAGGAAAATTAAGGTTTTGAACGTTGAGGAACGATATTCTTACTACCAAAATTTTCCACTACTAACTTACTACCTATCTAATCACCATTGGATCGACATTTTCTCTCTCTTCAAATACTTTTTAACATTCTTTCTTTGATCCAATAATGATTAGATTGGTAGTAAGTTGGTAGTGAAAATTTTTGCTAGTAAGAATATCCTCCCTCTTGAAACATTAAGGGGCACGGTTTCCTTATGTTGTTGTGGTTTAAGGTTTTAAATCGAAATTAAGTTCATTGATTGCATAACTGGCTAATGAATTAATTTGTTCATGATCTGTTTTTTTTTTTCTTTTTTGGTAACAATTTGTTCATGATCTGTTTTATTTGTGAATTAGTGAGATATTGTCAAGGTGTCGTTTTCGACCCCAAACTTTGAAATTTTTGACTTCTGGCAAAATAGTTTGAAGGTATAAAAGTTTGAATCAGAATGATTTTAGCAAAAGTCAAAAGAAGTTTAAAAAGGTTAATATTTTTATTTCCATTTTAATAATCTGCATGCCAATTAAAGGGTGGTGCACTGGTGCCTCGCATTTATTTGTTGTATACTACTGTGGTTTGTTTGTATATTATATTTGAAGAAAACGATACTTATGTAGTTAAATTAATTGTTTAAATTTTTTTCAAAAACTTCTATATAATTTATTTAATATATCGATTTGACTATGATATTTTTAAATTTAAAGGAAATTCATTTTATAATATATGTCAAAATCTTATGAGAATAGTATTTAAAAAAAAATTCCAAATATTATATACGTCACTTTTAAAGAAAATTTAAGCTTCTCACTTAATTAATACTTAAAGAAAGTTAGTGTTAATGCCTATTTGAATTCTCTTATTTTTAGTTTTTTTTTTCTTTTTATAATTATAATTTAGGCCAAATATATTTTTAGAAAAGCACTTATAGTAAAAAGAGCTTTTCTTAGAATGAAGAAAAAAGTCAAAAACTCATAGGAGGAACTTTTTTTAAGTTGTATCAGCTTTTTTCGAAATGTGTTTTTTTTTTAATAAATAGCTTTTAAGCTAATTTTTTTTTTATATATAATCATCAAACAACTTACGAATTTAATTTTAAATCTCATACTTTTAATTTTAGCTTAGAAGTAACTTTTAGCTTAAAAAAGAGAGAATCCAGACAAACTCTTAGGGTACTCAAAAAAAGAAAATTAGCCTTGCGTTCAAACATACATGATACTAGCAAAATTATAAAACTTGAGGCAGGACATATAGTTATATGCTACCGATCACTACCACTCTAATCATTCAAACATACATGATACTAGCAAAATTATAAAATTTGAGGTAGGATATATACTACCAATCCATTTCCACTCTAATTAATATTGGATCAATCTTTTCAGCAATTTTTCACTCTCTCTCCGCAACCTACTTTTTGTTGAAAAGTTTGATTCAACAATATTTTTTTTCTCTCTCTGCAACCTACTTTTTGTTCAAAAGTTTGATTCAACAATGATTAGAGTAATAGTAAAAAAATGGTAATATGCTCAAAAAAATTTATTAGAATAAAATTTATACAATATAGATATCATCAATTTTTACATAATAAAATAAAATAAAAATATTTTTATATTTTTATTTTCTTATAATTATGTGAATTTTTTATTTTATGTTAAGTGTCCTTATACAAATGTTCTCACTTTAACAATTTATTTAAGGGAAAAACATATATCCTTCTAAAGGATATAAGCTTATGTTCTTTTAAATCCTAACCGTTGATTTCCATTCATCAACGGTTATAATCTATTGGGTCAAATTTAATGGGCCAAATTTATTATTAATTAATTAATAATTTTGATCCAATAAATTATAACCGTTGATGGACAGAAATCAACGGTTAGGATCTAAAATGATATAAGTTTATATACTTTAAAGAGGAGGGATATTCTTACTACCAAAATTTTCTACTACCAACTCACTACCTATCTAATCACCATTGGATCAACATTTTCTCTTTTTTCAAAAACTTTTTAACATTCTCTCTCTTTGATTCAATGGTGATTAGATAGGTAGTAAGTTACTAGTAGAAAATTTTGGTAGTAAAAATATCATTCCTCTACTTTAAAATGATAGATGTTATTCCCTTTATTTAATGAGTTTTCATTTGCAGCTAAATTTTAGTTTCTTCCTTAATTGAGTCTTTAAATTTTTTACTTTTAAGACTATATATCCATTTTGACCTTCCAAAAATAAAACTTTTCTCCTTTGTTAAAATTTGACCCTTAAAAATAATTGGGTAAGTAACTAAAATGTATTAGATAGAGTAAATAAATTGCATTCACAAACCTTCCCACTTTTGTTTTAGTTTAAAAAATGGGTTTTATGTTTATTATGTGGTAGAAAAAGTGATCGTGTAATGTTACAGATTCGTTCTGCGTGCCATATTTTTTTTATTTTTTTTTTTTATTTTAAAATGTGTGAGCCCCACAAAATGTTGTGTGTGTAGGAAAGTTTGTTGTGTTATGTTAAAGGAGAAAATGAAAACCCTTAAAAAATATATATATCATTTTGAAGTTTTATTATTCTATAACAGTAGCCAAGCCAGTCACATGGTGCAAAATTTTATCTAGTCAGAAACAGTTACTATCAGTGGAAGAAGCTTTTCCGCAAATAGGGAATCACATCCTGGTTTGGTTTGGCTTTAATTTATGTCATGTATCCATGTTTATTTATGGTTTTCCTTTGGAAGGTCCACCAAACTAGTGCTCTTCAATTCATTTCATTTCAAAGCTCTAATATACATAAAGCTGTACGTTTAACATATCATTGAGTCCCCCGTTATCTTCTTATCTTTGCCACCCCGTGTGCTTTAATAATAGGGAAATAGTACTCTTATGTCACATAAGATTACTATCTCATGTTACACACTCATAGAATTTTATGCTCATTTTTTCTTTTCTTTTTTAATTTTTTTTAATTTTTAGATTCCAAAACTTTGTTTCTCCCACATGAGATACCTTATCTTATGCAAGATAATATTAATAACTCCCTTAATAATATATTTGCCTTATCGGCTTATCTGACTAGAGGAATGCATGGTTATAGCGTAGCTACTACTGCATTATTATTGATTGGTATCCCCTTGCAAGTTGCAACTATATATGGGCTCCTGCTATATATCTAGCTTTCTCTCTGACTATCGGACCTAATTAAGCTGGCTATTGCCATGAAATGAGAGGGCTATGTAGTATGTATGTATAAAACAGGGAAATACACACATGTGAGATTTTCACAATAAAGCAATGGCGGGGTAGATAAGAAGAAATCAGAGGCGGGGTTAGGATCGGAGGGGAGGGGGCAAAAATTAATTTTTTATCTTACATAATATAACTATTTATTTTACCTATTAATCACAGCAAAAAAAATTAATTTATTGTTTTTTTAATAAAAAATTATTAAAAAATAGTCATTTTGAAATTAATTACGAAAATATAGCAGTCAAACACGCCCTACGGGGGCGTGACTGGTTGGAGAGACACGCCCCAATTTATGCGTGACCGAGAACAGAGACACACCCCATTGGGGGGCGTGTTTCACCAGGTGCTGCCACGTGGCATAAAAGTCAACAGTTTGACCGTGAAACTTTGGAAGTCCATAACTTTTGATCCAGGTGTCCGAATTAGGTAATGTTTTTTTTATTCCACATAACTTTTCGAGATCTACGTAATGACACCTCATTTGACATATTTTGTCTCTCACAAAAAAATTAAATTTACAATAATGATACCATAAGAATGTTTAAACTCAAATTAATAAGCATAAAATCACTGTTATAATTAGAAACATTCATAATAAAGATCCTTGTTAAAAAGTTAAGTGAGTGCTTTTCGTTTTATTTTAATTTTTAAGTTTTTGTTCGTGATTATAAAGTTATGTCATTTTTAATAAAATTATGTTGTTTTGAAGTATTTTTACCAAAATCATAAGAATCTTTACTATGAATGTTTCTAATCATAATAGTGGTTTTCTGTTTATTAATTTGGGTTTAAACGTTCTTATGGTATCATTGTTGTAAACAATTTTTTTTGTGAGAGACAAAATATGTCAAATGAGATGTTATTACGTAGATCTCGAAAAGTTACGTGAAATCAAAAAAATATTACCTAATTCGGACACCCGAGTCAAAAGTTATGGACTTCCAAAGTTTTACGATGAAACTGTTGACTTTTGTGCCACGTGGCAGCACCTGGTGAAACAAGCCCCAATGGGGGCGTGTCTCTCTCCTCGGTCACGCCCAAATTGGGGCGTGTCTCTCTCCTCGGTCATGCCCAAATGTGGGCATGTCTCTCTCCAACCTGGTCGCTTAGGTCACGCCCCACATAAGCGTGTTTCGCTCCATTGAAACACGCCCCATGGTGGACGTGTTTGACTGCTATATTTTCGTAATTAATTTCAAAACGACTATTTTTCGTAATTTTTTATTAAAAAAGCAATAAATTAATTTTTTTTTTGCCTATTGACTACATAGGAATTCATTTAGGTAATTTCTTACCAAAATATTAACATTTGGAAGACTAAAAAAATGTACTTTTGGTCGGGTCCAACAAACATAAAAAGTAGTTTAAAGCAATAATTAAAAAAAAAGAGTGTCTTAACTAAAACAATGCTTTTAACTATATTTTTTTTAAAAATAAAATAAAAGACTGCAACCAAGTTGCCCCAAAAAGTGAATCTTTTAAGTTAGAGCAAACCCATTTTCTCTATA
The DNA here is from genome assembly GCA_032173675.1 of Gastrolobium villosum. Lineage (NCBI taxonomy): Eukaryota > Viridiplantae > Streptophyta > Magnoliopsida > Fabales > Fabaceae > Gastrolobium > Gastrolobium villosum. The sequence continues at coordinate 8,971 of JAVKPL010001703.1, forward strand.
TGAAATCACTACACAAAAAAAATACAACCATGCAAATAAAAAGAGAGTAAAAGGATGACAAAAAGACCAAAGCTTTCATTAACCAAAACATAGCATATGAAAATAAAAAAGAAAATGCAGAAAATGTTACACATAACACATACACATTAGGTGAAGTGGAGGTAGATTTGAACTTGGATTTCAAATCTTCCAAAAAAAGCACATTTAACAGTAAGAATAATACTATGTTTGACCTTCAACTGTATTAATTTTTATTTTATTTTATTTTGGAGGGGGGCGGCCGCCCTCCCTAGCCTCCCTGTCTCCGCCCTTGGATGAAATGATCTGTTTTTTTTGTTTAATTTATTATTATATATAATTGTAATTTAAAAAAAAAACAATGACAATTTTACTTACTTTATAAATTTTGCTGGCTCTTTTCTTATAAGAAAGTAATATAAATCTTAAAACTTTTATATAATAAAATTATATAAGAATTGAAAAAAATTATTATGTCACACGAAATAAAATTATCTAGTGCAATTCCAAAATGATATTATTTTGAAATGACAAGAAAATATAAAAATTTATTTCCGACAATAAATAAAATGAATTAGTTTGCTCTACCCATTACCGCCTCCATATGAGATTAATTGTGATCAAGTATATTTACACAAGTATAATTAATTTTTTTTATTATTAATGAATGAGTTCCAAAAATTAGGGGAGATAATTTTTTTAGCAGGTTGTATGTCAAGTTAAGGGACAAGGGAGATTGACTACAGAAATTTTTAATATTATGTAAAGAATCATTTTAATTCCAAAATTTTAAATGTTAGATAATATCACTTTAATAATTTTATTTAATATTTAAATTAAAAAATCTCTCACTTTCTTTCACCATGACTTCTGTCTCTCTTACTGTAAAATACAACAATTTTGACTAAAATAATATAATTTCATATCATTTGAAAGGACAAATAGTACTCTCTAATTTTATATTATACTTTTAATACTACCAAAAATATTTACCTGTAGAATCCGGGACATTGCAATTGCCCTGTTGCGAACCTAGCCTAAATAAATGACAAGAGAGGAATTAACATCATTTCAACTTTTTTGAACTTAGGAGTTAATAAGAATTAAGATATAGAAGTTACACCACAAATTTAACGTGCAAAGAATCTGAAGAAGCTTACCTAATTAATATCAACTTTATATTTAAGAGAATTAGTATTTATTCGCGTAACTCTACACTTACGTGTTTTAAATTTCTTGTAAATTCTCATATTAATTAACACCGACACTAAGCTATTAACTTGGCTATTCCAACAGTACTAACTCAACATCTTCACTTATAAATAAATCCGTTAAGATCATCACACAAGACAATATATAACATTCACAAGAGGGAAAAATGTTTGTCAAATTTTTTGTGTTTAAAAAACGTTTGTACTTTTAAAAGATATATAATTGTGTCATTTTAAGTGAGAAAAAAATACAATATAGTATTTTTTATTTAAAATTTAAATTAAAAAATATTCACTTTCTCTCCAATAATTTTCATTACTTATGTCTTTCTTTCATTTAAGATGACATAATTTTATGTCTTTCAAAATGATAAACTATTAAAAGACATGTATATGCCCCAACATAGAATATATACTTCATTTTTTGTGAGTCATGGTACATGTTTTTTGGTTTTAAGTTGTGATTTTCCTACTTTCCACTATTGCCATGGGCATATGGCAGTGAAATAAACTAGGTTAAATTTCATCAATTCAGTATATTTGTTAAACTATATTTTATCTGAAAATTCTATAAGTTGAATTTTTTAAAATTTTTGTCCTCCACGTACAATTTTCTGGATCCGCCACTGAGAATAGAGTGGATCGGTGTATCGGAAAACAGAGTCCTATTTATCTGTGTAGAAATAGGATGAAATAATTGCTGAGTTTTTGTATCATGGGAACAGTGTGCAATGACTCGCTACACTTAGATATTATTAGAGTTTCTGTGGAGGTGTAAATTATCCCATAGAAAATGAAATATCCATGCCTCAACTTAGTTCTAAGCCCAATATCTAACTGTTTTTTATCGCTATATTTTTTTTGTTTTTTTTTTTGTTTTTTTTTGGAGTTACCCAGTCCTAAATACCTCTTTACAATCAAATCAACCCTCTCACTTATATTATTTTGTTTTTTTTTTATCTTGTAGGTTCAATGCATAAAAGATTGACCGAGTTATATTTTGTATACTATTTTCAGTAAAGTTATTTATAATATTTGTTTATGGTTTATATTATATTTACGAACACTTTTCCTATACAATTTTTTTACAATTATTTTTGTTATGTTGGATTGAATTAAATTAGCAGTTACAAAATAATATAAGTGAGAGCGATGATTTGATTTGATTTCAATAATAACAAAATAGTTATAAAAGACTGTAAAGGAAAAATAATGTAAATATATCCTCCCTCTTTATTTATTATTTAAGCCACAATTAACCTTCAAATCTCTCATATTTATATATATCATGTATACTATTAAAAATATATTAATGATCGTATTTTTCATTAGTTTATTTTATTTTATGCATAAAAATAATTTATTATTATTATTATTATTATTATTATTAATTTACAAAGGTGGTGTGTGTGTGTGTGATTTGGTGTGAAATAGAGAGGATTCAATGAATCTGAACAATTCTTCATGAGATTGCGTGCTACTTTTTTTCTTTCTTTTTTGCTACAAGGATTGGGTGCTACTTTACAGAATGAAGTTTGTGTTATTATTATATATGTAATGATGCAACTGTCGTAATTAATGAATAATATATAACGATACAAAACAACTCATTACCCATCCCAGAATTTTGACGAGTCATTTTATCTCAGATTAAAGATCAGGTTGATTAGTTTTTGGCTTTAATATTTCTAAAGTGTAAGTACACAAGTTATCTACGGTAGTTCCCAAAACGATGTCGTATTGGATTGAAAAATTAAAAAATTATAATGAATAAGATTATTATAACTTTGAAATAAATTATAATTGCAAAAATACTTTGATTTTTACCTCAAAACGACGTCATTTTGAGCTTAATATAGATAATTTATCTACATTGACAATAGAACAAACCAACTCTTAGTTTTTATTATTATTAGTTTTTTTTTTTTTGAATAAGTTGATTAGTCTTTTAATAGTGATATAGTGATTTCTTAACCGAAATGGCTATTCATGAAAGTACCGTACAAGTGTGGGCAATGACATTTTTTTTTTAATTATACTTTTTTAAAATTACAGATCATATAAAAAATACTAAATAATAAATTTTGTAATTTTTATTGCTAGTCTATATTTGTGTAGTTATTAATATACTCATTGTTATCTTTTTCCTCCATCTTTTATTATTTTTTATTTAGATTCATCGATCCAATTGATTTGGAATAAATTATGATGTCGAGTCTGCATTTTTATAAATTTATAATTTCTATTATTCAATATGTGGAATTTAATATAAAACTTATAAGTCAAAAAAAAGAGTACAACATATTTTTTAAAAGGGAATATCGACCCCTATATAATTTTTTCTGGGTGAAATATGTTTTCGTAAAGAGTGTGGAAATACACGCGACGCTATCAGTTGTCTAAAATAAATGATATTATTGTATTCAATCTACGGACTCCAATCCTATCATCACAATATAATTATTTGGTTTTCGGGTACGACAAAAGGTTTTCAATTTTGTTAACGCTGCTTAGCACGAGGGACACAGCTTTCTAACAGACAAAATGGGTTCCACATGGTACTGTAACCATCACCTAATCTTTGCCCACTAGGCAATTTGATCCATAATCTATAAAATACAGTATCAATATCTATATATAGGTCAGTTAATTCCTTCAACTGGGGCTTCCAAAATGTGGCAAAATTCATAATTAAAAATAAAATAAAATAAATTCGAACATTGTGAATAGAAAGAATAGCTATTAAGCTATTAGAGTTAGCCTGCTGGTGAGAAGTGTGAATAGTTATGCCATGAATTATGTGTTTAATTTTTCAATGTATCCAAAAAAAGAAAAAAAGATTGGGGGTTATATTTATAAATTTTTTGTTCAAAAACTCTTACAAATTACAATATGTACTCTTGAAAATATATTTAATAATGTATTTATGGAAGTACATGATGTAATTTTTAAAAATTTATAAATTTAAAAATAAATGTAACCCCTCTCACTTAAGCTAAAGTAACTAACTCAAAGTTTTGGATTTAAGCTTATTAATTATGGGAAAAATGTTTGACATTTTAAATGACAGAAAATTATGTCATTTTAAGAGAGATACAGACACAGAAAACTTGAATTTTAAATTAAAAAAACTACTCACTTTCTCTCTTCCATGATTTCCGTTTTTCTGTGTCTATCTATCTCCTAAAATGACATAACTTATGTCATTTAAAATGACAAACACCAAACCCATTAATTATATACAAACAATAACAACTTCCAATTGATACAATCATTGTTGTCAAAAACTAGTGTAAAAATGTAAAAACTCAAGTAAAAACTATCATTGGTAAAAACTGATAGAAACTTCGTGTAAAAATGGTAAAAACTTACGTTTTTACCGTTTTTACTTAAAACAAAAAATTTAACCAAAAAAAAAGATTTACAAAAAAAAAAAACCTATTTTTCGTTTTCCCCAAATCATATTCACAGTATCTTAATATCTTTTTGTTTGGATATATGTTTTTTATAATTATGTCTTATAAAGCTGCAATTCTATTATAAGTTATGCTATGAGAATCGCTTTGTGTTTTTCGATCATTGTGTGCATTGAAAGAAGTGGAATTATATCCTGATGAACGATGATCCAAAATCCACAGAGTGTATAAAGCAGTTAGAGCAGATTAGTTATTCATTACTTATTAATTAGCACTGTTTATAATTTTGATATTTGGTTATGAAAAATAATTTTCCTTTTTAGATAGATAAGTAGCTCAGCACACATGTTTATTTGTTTATTACGTAATTTTATTTTACATGCATATATATATAATTTTGTATCTTGACCTTAAGTGGTAGAAAGTAAAAACTTTACGTTTCGTGTCATTTCTACATTTTACGTTTCTACCACCCCTTTCCATTCCTATGTAGAAACTCGAGTTTGACAAAATTGGATACAATAATAAATATATTGTTAAGAACGAGCTACCCCATTACCCAATTTGGCAATTCAGTTTTAAAATATATGGCCTGTAAACTTGGCCGCATATTTGTGTTTATTGACACACTTGCATTTTTCAACCAAAAAAATAAAAATAAACTAAGGGATCTATTAATTTCATGTTACATGAGATAATTATCTCATTATCTCATGCAACAGAGATAAAATTATGGGATCCACTACTTTTTTCAAAAAAGAAAAAAGAAAAAAATAATAATCGACCACACTATTTTGTCTCCATTGCGTCATGAGATAATTATTTCCCATAAACTAATATACTTGCTTTAGCATTCACCTGTTTCATTTGTATACATGCATACTGAAGCAACCAAGAGGGCATAAATCATTGGCCAATGATCTAAAAGGACAGCCAGCCACAAGATTCTAAAATTTCTGCAGTTGTCTTTGTACAGTGATCCCTCTTCCACTTGTGCACTTGAGGACAACGTAGATGAGGGTATACCGCACTCTTCTGTTCTTCATATATATATCCTTTCACTAATTTGCATAATTTAATCGAATGCTTAACCTCCACAAAGGTAAATATTATGAGATTATATACTACAACCGGCCTTTGAAAATATTATCATGGAAAATCAGAACCGAACTGGCAGGATAACATTCCCTTCTTCCATTTTTATTATCTTCTTTAAATACTTTTATGAGTTTTTAACCAAATTACAATAATGTATATGAGTTTAGTGTTTTTCAGGATATTATCTCCTACATCCTATAATAAAATCATTTTGAGGTTTAGGGAAAAAAGTAAGCTATTCTAAGAAAATTCATATTAATTAAAAGAAAGAAGTAAAATTTCCATAACATCCTTAATTTTTTCCCCAAATCCCAGAATTGTATTATTTTAGTATTACATGAGATAATTTTATCTTTTGTGACAAACTAAACACTTTTAATTTATCTTCATTATCCCTAAAACAAAGTTAGTTTGGGTTTGGAAAAAAGTAGACTATTTAATAAAATTCATAATACAATAAGAAAGTAATTTTTTTAAAATATCCTAAATTTTATTTTTCACCACTCTAAACGATGTCATTTTAAGATTATAGGAGATAACTTTATCTTTTGCGATAGGAGAAACAATTTTTTCATAGGTTTAATATTTTTTCAATAATTGAAAATAAATTTATCTCCTATTATTCTGTTGTTTTAGGATTAGGAGAAAAAATATTATAATAATAAAAATTAATAGTCGCATATTAAATTAGAATTACAAAATTGCACCGAACAATCATTGCATTAAATCGGTTTTAACAGTTTTTTTTTTTTGAATTTGTAGCCAATTTAAAATCAAGAAAATAAAAAAATGAACATTATTATTTGAACTGACATCTGTGACAATTAACTTAGCTTTATAGTTGCTTACCAAAAAAAAAAAAAACTTAGCTTTATGATTAACGTTTTTATTTTTATTTTTTCTCCATACAATTTATCATCATTATATTTATCTTGGATTCATATTGAATTTTATAAAAACCTTGGTAGATTCGTATATATTGTAATAGTTTTGTTTGCATCTAACATATACGCTATATCATTATTTCTCCAATCATATATGGGAAAACATTTTCTCCTTTTAGAGGAGAAAATTTTTCTCCTACCAAAGACTCATAGCATAAATGGGGCTCACTTTGAATTTTTTTTCTCTATCCACTATTTTGTAGGACCCACTTATACTATGTGTCTTTGGTAGGAGAAAATATTTTTACTTTAACTCATTAATTAGTTATTGTACTTGTATGGAACTGACGGCACTAAAACTCAGTGGAAGAGTAATGTTACTGTCACGTACCAACTATCACATATGGTAAGTTTTTTATTGGTTTGTTAGGTATTTTTTTCCTCTCACTCTTCTTCGCAAAACAATTCAATCTTTAAGTTTAAAGTATCGGGCTTGTCTTGTCGTGTTCAGTTTGTTGTTAACTTTATGTAGGTATATTCCTCCTTAGTGGAACTATTTAGTTCTAATTACAGGTATATTTTAAAATAAAGAAGTACTCTTTTGACTGTGATTAGTTTAGGTTTACCTGGGAATTGTGTTATTGGATAAAAGAATAAAATAAATAAGGACTCTTTTAAATTTGAATTATGTATAATTGGATAAAAGAATAAAATAAGCAAATCTCAGCCAAAGATCTTGTAATTTAATCGGCAAAGCTTTTAGGATATAAATATGATGTTGATGACTTAACAAAAAAAATTTGTTTATGATGTTGATGTTAGAGGTTTCAAATTTCAATCCTTCACCCTGGTCACCTTTTCCTTCTTCAACTCACATGCTTCAATCAAAATAGAAGAGCAAATCAATTAATACTCAATCACCATGCAACATGTAAGAGTTGTACAGCAAAATAAGTGGTAATTTCAATACTAGATAATTGGGTTTAATATCTTTAATATTAGAAGAGATAATTTTATCTCCGACACATATATAAAAGTATATAGATCTTATGTTTTTTTTTCCCTCTTTTTTTTACATGACCCCATACATTTTTATATATGTATAGAAAATAACTTTTATCTCTTATAATATAAGAAACAACAAACCCTACACAATTATATATTATCTACATTTACTCCGCGTGTTGTACTAATGTTATTCATCCGATGTAACATGGATGTAAAGACATATAAATAAGAGAAAAAATATTCTTACTACCAAAAATTTTCACTATCAACTTATTACCTATCTAATCACCATTGGATCAAAGAGAGAGAGAATGTTAGAAATTTTTTGAAAAAAAGAGAAAATATTGATCCAATGGTGATTAGATAAGTAGTGAGTTGGTAGTAGAAAATTTTGATAGTAATAATATCCCTCCTCTAAAATAAAAGACAATTGCTTAAAAGTGATAACGTTGTCTATGGGACCACTTGAAAGGATTGTAAACGAAATCAGTTAATGGAGTGTGACTGGTATTTAAAACTTCCACAATTTCAATCCTTGAATACTTTTGTGTTAGTTGCGTTTAAAAAATAAAGTCATGGATATTCTAATCCATGGAATAAAACTTCTACTGCTGCAAAAAAAAATTTCTTGCAAAAGAGACATAAAATAAAATTTTTTTTTGCAGCACATACATAAAATAAGCTAGGCTGCACTATTTTTTCTCTCACCTATTATACCTTTATCTGTCTTCATTGTTGAGTCTGCTGCAAGAAAAAAAGTTTTGCTGCAGAAGTCTTATTCCCTTTAATCCAAAAGAAAAATAACACTGTACTAACAAAAAAGAAAAAGAAAAATAACAGGTTTGAAGGCGACAGTTCATGTATTTTTGTTTAAAATAAAAAAAAAAATAGGAAGAGAAGAGAAGAGGTAAACAATTCAGGTACTCTTTATTTTTGAAAAAAGAGAGAGAAAGTTAATGTATTTTAAATTCAGGACATGTTATAAATTTCATCGAAAGCTTTAGTGACAGTTATAAATAACTTAGATATCCGAGATACATTTTCAACAAATAATAAGTAAATCAATCTTATGATTGATTACCTTTAAGGATACTGAAAACAAAATCATGTAAAGCTGTTATCATAAGAACAATATATTTTCTTCCAACTCATTATCTCTATAATTTAATAGGAAAGAGTGTTTAACCTTTTAATACACTTACCAATTGTGATTAAAAGCTAATAAATATGTGCATACGAAGCTTAAAAGTTAGGCAATATTTTTCTCATGTTACATGATATAATATTATCTTATATAGAGACATAATTAGGTGAGTCTCATAATTAAAAAAAAAAAGAAAATGCTTATTCAGATCTCGATATATGTATAATATGTGATAAGATTGAGAAAAATATTTTACTAAAAGTAATGTGTTTTATGGATATTATAGGTTCAACGAGGGCGGTTCATCAACTCAGCCCAACATTTAAGTAACTTATCCTTATTCCAGGGATTTTCATTTATCGACTCGATTCAGGTTAGTCGCCAGCCGTCGGATCGCGACGAGGTTTAATTGGGGGGAAATTCAATTCAATAATTGATTTTTGCATCTTTGAGTTGAAATTGAACGAAAATGACAGGTTAAGTTGATGATCCCGTATAACCAATTAAAACGGTGATCATATATAATAAATTATAATGTATTAATGCCCACCAAAACTGGAATGTTTGTGCTGCTTTTCACCTAAATCTTATTAATTTATGAAATTAACGAGATAAAATTATCTTTTGCAATTTCAAAATATCGTTATTTTTGAAAATTTAATATTAAAAATAAATTGTATTTTAATAAAATTCATGATATAAGAGAAAAGAAAAAATTTTCAAAATATCTTTTATTTTCAAAATATCTTTTGTTTTGTCACATGAAAAATATTTCCCCCTCAATTTATATGTGTTATTATTAATATTATTGTTGTTATTTTTATTTGTTTTTCACTTAAGTATTATTAAAGACTTTTCTCACCATATACATTCTTTTGATTTTTTTTGGTTGTTTTTTTAATTTTATTAAATTGACTAAAATATTTATGGTTGATCAGTTTTTTTATGAAACTACAAATAAGATTCACTCCTATCTCATCTCATTTCCGCCACCCCCTTGGCCCAGTAAGCTGGTTGAAAAAAAAAAAAAGTAGAGAGGAGATGCATAAAAGAATGGGAGGAAAAGGCTGCAAGACACTGAACTTTATATCATATACGAGGTGAGACTATGGAGGCTAATAATTTAAAAGTTTATATCACATTGGGCTGCCCATGTTTCCACTATCAATTTGATCATATTTTCATAATTTCCACGTTAAAAAAATAAAAAAAGACCAAATAATAAAATAATTAGCTTACCATTCTTTTTAAATCATCACTTAATTCTTTGAAAATTGAGCAAGAAAGCTCGAGAGTTAAACAATATAAAAGATGCATTTAGGTGTTTAAATGTCGAATTGTATAAAAATGTGAAGGCAATGTGAAGCGTGTTCCGTTAATCAAAAAACCGGGTTATCCTTATGTTCTTAGACTCCTAGTATGATTTACCTTACAGAATTCCAGTTCCTTATGAGTTAATTTAAATCAAAGTGGGTATGTGTCCAAATTAGTTTGTTAAATGTCTAGCAAGTGCTTAAGTTAATTAAATATAAAAACAAAGTTTATGGGGATCTAGTTTCATGAAGTTTAGGGCCTACCTTTAGAAAGGAAACGAGTTTTAGGAACTTCACTCCAAGATTTTGTAACTTTTTAAATTTCTGTTTTGCTTAATGGACAGTTAATTTAGAAAATTAGTATCTCGTTAACCACTTATTCAAAAACCATAAAAGAGATGTGTTGGAAAGCTCTACATATCTAGTTTATTACAAAATTTCATAATTTTTGGATGACTAAATGTTCCTAATCCTAGTATTAGTGTATGTTTGGATCCTTTTTTGTTTTTGTTTTAACTTCTCTTCTTATAAATAGAAGTTAAGCCAAATAAATTTTTACCAAAACTCTTATAATAAATTTATTTTTTTTATAATGAAGAAAAAATCAAAAGTCAAAAGCTCTTAGAAGGAGATCTTTTAAGTTCTTATCAGCTTTTACAATTTTTTACCAATAAAGTCCTCACATCAGACAGAAGGGTTTGAACCCACACCCTTGTGGGGATGTGGACCAAACTTTTAATCAACTGTGCCCACTTTTATTGGCTGTGAATCTAAATCATTGATACTATCATGTTAATATTAGATTTTATAATGACCTTTAGAGAATTAAACTCGTACTTAAACATTGAACGCTCATATACCATGCATAATGCGTTACAAATGCGGTCAACACGAGACATCACACTTTATGAAAAAAATGTAGCCACACCAGTTATTGGGCATTTTGACCCTAGTAGAACGTTTACTAAAATGTATGACCGGAATAATTTCACAATGAAATGATATACCAGAATAATGCATGACGACGCGACAGGTGGGTCAACGTTTTCAGACGCGGCTCCTCTAAAATCGATTTTCCTGCAACCCGTACACCATAGTCACGTGAGGATTGGAGCTTGAATTGATGCAGCTGAAACGTGATAGCATGACAACTGCGTCCCAGTGGTGTCAGTTGCAACCTGACGCAGTCCCGGTCCAACCGCGTCCCACCAGCCAAAGGTGGTCCACCATGTCCTGCACCATACGCGGTCTCCTGACAGCCGCGTCCTGAAGGTGGTAGCCTAGGTGGCGCGTCCAACCAAGCCTGGACCACTACAAAATCTCCCCCTTCCCCGACAGCTTCTCCCATTGTCTTCGAATGTGAATGTTGTCGGCGAGGATCCTTGAACGTGACCGGTGCTTGCGTGTGGGGCTTCTGGTTTGCCATTCTCCCAAGCTGCATCGTTTTCAAGTGAGTATTATGTAAAAATATTTGTCTCATGTGTGATATTATGTGTCAATTGGTTTAATTAATAAAAAAGGCATTATGGTAATTTGACTATGAAGGGAAGTTATTAAAAACATAACTGCTGATAGGTGCAGTTATATAATAGTCATGTGGTCTATTTTCTGATAAGTGTCTCTGACAGAAAATAACGCTCCATATGGGTCTGCCTATAAAAGTTGTATCCAATCCCTATCAAAGAAGATACAAGAACAGTGAAGGGTTAAGACTCTGAGAAAGGATTCCACCATCAAAGTTCTTCCGCAATTATGCACAAATGTATGTTTATGTGAAACTCATAAATTCTGAAGATCCTCTGTCATGTTCTTGAATGATTACTGTTGAACATGAATGAATGAATTACTAATGAAAATGCTTACATATTATTTAGGGTTTGTATGTTTTAAATGTCTTACATTTATAGTATAAAAGTCATAGGGTTTAGCATGTAATTCTATAATATGCTATAAAAGCCATGTCTTACATTTATAGTATAAAAGTCATAGGGTTTAGCACTGTAATTTTATAATCTGCTATAAAAGCCATGTCTTAAAATTATATTATTAAAATATTAGGTTTGTCACATGATATGGATGCATAATTATATTATTAGGTTTTTTAAAGTTTTTTTTTTTTTTTCTAAAAATGTTAGAATAGTGAATATTGACACGTGATACATACAGTACCCCGTCCTTTGTATATTGTTTTGCGTGGGACGCGGCTCGGTGAGTAACGTGTCCCAACCCAATGATTGACCTACGTGGACCATTGCACACGACACAGTACCCATGGTGTCATGTCTTAACACGTCCCCCTACCTAACGCGTCGTTATGCATTATTTAGATAAAATATTTGACCAAAAAATTATTCCGGTTAAACATTATAAATATTACATTACAAGGTCAAAAGGCCCAGTTATTGCTTCTTCATTTTGATATCATTTCTCTCAATTATCATAATTGATTACTTATTTAAAAATATGAAGATTATACGCACACGATAGAATAGAACTGTAAGTACAATTTTTTTTATTCTTTAAAAATTTAAAAATATAAAGGGGGATTACTCATTTTAAGATTCAAAAGATAACTAAAAAAATTATAAGTATAAAAATACTTCTTACTTTCAATTGCTAAACACTTTTCAACTTTTTTTTTTTTGGGTGAAAAACTTTTCAACTTTTCATTGTGTACTTATATTGTGAAAAATGCTTGTGACACACTATTTAAGACACTTTATTTAACATATTCTTCATGATTCTGTGATACCCATATAAAGTTCATCCAGAAGGATATTATGACAATCAAGTTGTGTTATTACTAAGTGATTACCAATCAATCTCACCGTTAGATCGATTATTTTGATCTAACGGTTATATTTATTTCCATCTTTGTATGGTCATGATTCCCCATATTTAAAGTGAAAACATTAAATATGGGAAATCATAACCATACAAAGGTGAAAATAAATATAAAGTATTAAATTTGGGAAATCATGACCATATAATGATGGAAATAAATATAACCGTTGGATCAATATAATCGATCTAACGGTAAGATTGATTGGTAGTCACTTAGTTGTAACACAACTTGGTTGTCACAATATCCTTCCCCTAATAGAAAATATGCCCAAAAATATATTTAAAAATATATTCATGTATATATTTACTACGAATTTATCATTTAATCATTATTTAAAAATTTAAGCAGTTGGATGTGGGTTAGTGATAAAGAGTTTAAATAATTTACATAAAGTTATATGTTCGAATCTTAATGTCATTATTTTATAAAAATATCTAAAAATATATAATGTAAATAGCAGTTTTACTTTGCAAAATAAAATACACTTGGTATGCCCCTATGCCCTTTTTGTATATCCAAATGAAGAAAAATAAAGCAATTTGTATGAATAAATTTAACAAAGTAGTAAATTAACAAATAGATAACAAAATGAATAATAATCGTAACTATATAATATAATCCAAAAACTTATAAAATAAACAATAGCAATAACTGTTATTAGCCAACAACCTATTAGGGTGTAAACAGATAAAATGATTTATTAGGAGTTGAACTAATATGTTTAGGGAAATGAAATAGACTTAAACTAAAAAGAAATAAGCGAAATGCTAACTTTTAAGGGTCTGAATTATAAGTTAATTTAAATAAAATAAAATAAAATAACATTATTTTAATTAATTTTTACTGGGCCTAGAAAGCCTCAAGAGATGAAAAAATGGGATTTATTTGTCCCGCGCCGCTACCAACTCAGCAAAAATGGAAGGTTGAATTGCTATTTACAAGTGGATTGAAAATATTAACCTATCTCATTTTAAAGTGGGTTGACTTTTTTTAAATATATTCTTTTCAATGAATCATTCAATATTTACAAAAAAACAAAGAAATTATATTGGGATCACAATGTCATGTAATGACTTACACGAATAAGTGAGAAGTGTGATCAGTTTGACCTTCAATTGTAATGACAGTTAATTGATCATTAGAGACAGGTATAGATGTTACAATTTTGCAACAAAATTAAGCATATACAAATATAAAGTCAAATGTGCCATATATATATATATATGACACTAAAGTTATGAATATGCTAGTGAAAAAATAATGTGATGTAATGAAGATGATAAGTTGAATTGAAAAAAAGAAAAGAATTACTCATGTGTTGACTTATCCCACATTGCCCCTAACTCGCTTTAACCTGCCTAAATAAAGTGTAGATTGTGTTGTGTGGCGGGTTTGGTGAGTTGACCTCAGGTTGAACTATAAGCTTAATAGGTATTTACCAAAAAAAAATAAGCTTAATAGGTGAACAAGCTATGTCATGCTTTTTATTTTTAAAAAATAAGCTAAGTCAAACCTATAATATAATTTACATCAAATTAGTACCCCAAATTAGTCTCCACATATTCTACATTTATTTGACTTATTTAGACTAAAGTCTAATAGACTATCATAACCTATTTGTATCCTACGTATCGTCTTTACGTTTTTATGTTGTTAAATTTATTATTTTTATTAAGGGTAAAGTCTGTATCATTTTAAAGGATGTAAAGTTGTATCATTTTAAGAGAGAGAAAGAGATAGATAAAGAATGAGAGAGAGTTGACAAAAAAATAAAGGTGTGGGTCCCACCTCTATGTGAGAATGAAAAGATATAAGTTGTGTCATTTAAAAGGATAAACAATTTTCCCTTTTATTAAATATCATATATCACATTGAATTAATTGATGCATAAAATGAAAAATAAGAATTAAATAAGGGTGCCTAATAAATAGAGTACTTGATAGAGAAATATAATATAAAATATAAAATTATTAATATACGTTCACCTAATCGCTTAAGTTTTTTGGTTTAAATAATTGTTTATATAATATTAGAGCCTCCGTGATAAAAAATAAAAATAAAAAATCACGAGTTTCATCGTAATCACTTCTAATGACAATCCTATCACTTTATAGGAAGAATAACTAAAGTCACTATTAACCAAATTGAATGAAACATATACTCCTATTTAGAGAGGTCGAATAACAATTTTTCGAATACTCATTGCAATATGATCGATCTGGGTGGATTGAGATTCTCTAATTGAAAGTTAGTATTTGTAGATAGAAGATATGTTTTAATGATAACAAATGACAACAACAGAAGGAGAATAACCTTCATCAAGAGTAAAAAATATCAACCATGTGTGAAGATTAAAGATTTATATTGAAGCTATATACAAGAAGAATGATGTGTCAACAAAGTAGCAAGAGCATGGATGAACCATGATGAAAGCTAGTAATGAATCAATAGCAACAAGGAATAATTAGAAAAGCAACACCAAGTTTAAAGGAAACAAATCATGGACAACTTTTAGGATAAGCTCAATATCACAACCATGATGAAAAGGATCAAAACAACAAAGTGCCAAGTATTGACATATCCAACAAGTCAAAGAATCAAAGTCAAGTAAATATCAAGATCCAAGACACAATACATGAAGCTAAGTCCAAAATATTATTTAAAACTATATCTCTAGGCTTAGACTCATATGTAATATATGTTGAATTGCATTGCATGAGCTCAAAGTATTTTTCAAATTTTAGTTATTTTCACACATTCATTATCCATGGCTTTAAATACTTGAATGAAATTTGAAAGACCCATGGAAAATGTACTTGACATGTTTTATAACTTTAAAACATATTTTTCAAGTCAAGATCTTTCATAAGAAGTGGTTGGAAGCAAGTTGGTATGCATTTAAACTCAAATTTGCTACATAATTGGTGTTGTCAAGAAAGTATTCTAATCAAATACTTCATTAGAGAAAAAATATTCAATTACTTGAGAAGTAATCAATTACTTCACGAAAAGTAATTGATTACTTACTATCCAACAGGCATTCCAATAGTTAGTTTTGGTCCAAAACTTATATATACACATTGATTACTTCTCTAACCAAGTTTGGACACAATTGAATCATTATTTGAGCCTTTATTAATAGATTTCATTGATTATATAGTTGAATAACACATATTTGATCATTTGAGCTTATCTTGTCATAAATCATATACCCTTTGTTCTTCAATTTGTATTATGTACACTTCGAGAGTGTTCATTAAATTCCAAACACATTCATTATTGTATTCTTGAGTTAAAGGGAAGTGAGACCTTTAGTAATTGAGAGATAGCCTATCACCTAAGAAAGTTTGGAAAGAGCTGTGAAGATCGCAAGTACTTAAAAACTTGGTGGTTGTAACGGTTTGTTAAGCACTCACTAAAGCTTGGTGGTATAGTGGAAAACTTTTGAGTGATTTCAATATAGACGTAGGTCACAATTGGTGGTAACCGAATCAGGATAAGTTGAGTTTGTATTTCTCTCAACCCTCACATTTTATTTTAGCACTTTAATTTCTACTTAAATATCTTGTATTTGCTAAAATAGGTTCTATAATTGTGATACATAATATGTTATATATTGATTAACTTTTCATATATCAAGTTTACTTAAAATGATATTTTAAAAACAAGAAGGTGGCTTTTACAAAAAATATTTTTCACTCATCTTGAGTATGAAAGCCACATTCCTAATAGCATATTGGATCAGTATGCTTGAGATGGTCTATGGAAAAGATATCGCAAGGGTAACAAATCATTGTGCACAATAATGAGGCCATATAACTGAAGACATTGGATGTGTGTACAATGACAACTAAGAGAGTAGAAAATTTAACGCATGTACCTAATAAGCTTAACCCTTTATTCATAGAAAGAGTTACTTATAGGTAAAGTACTTTATTAGGAATCAGATGTTAAGGGACATTCAGTTATTGTGAAGGTTCTTGTCTAATTATCGTTTTATTTACTAGAAAATAACAAGCAATAAAAATAAGACTAGAAAAAAATATTTTCTTTTTAATTCTTTGTAAACTAATAAAATGACTAATAATCTCTCTTTTAAAGTAATAGTCATTTTATTAGTTTAAAGTAAACTAACTAGAGTGAGGATATTCTTTTTTTTTTGGTAAATACATGGGGCATTGCCCCACAAAACAGACAAAACGAAACAAAAGAAAAACAAACAATAACAGGAAAAAGTAAGACAGAAAGAAAACTAAAAACCATCGACTCAGAAGAAACAAACTCAGCATCTTGCAGCTGGAGTGATGACTCCCGGATCCAGCACATCAACAGTAAGAAGATTAAGTAGCTCACTGTGAGGGGATGTAATAGTGGATAAACCAAAAGGATCATCCATTGCTTTCTTCGCTAGCCAGTCCGCACAATGATTACAGGTCCTAGAAATATGCTTCAACAAGACAGACCAATCCTTATTGAGAGCAGCTCGAATCTTAGTTACCAGAGGTAGCTTTCGAGTGTCATTACCAGTCATGGTAAGAAGGCCAATGGCTTGAGCAGAATATGATTCAAGAATAATTTTCTTCCAACCAGATTTCCAAGCAAACTCTAACCCATGTAAAATAGCCCAGAGTTCAGCTTGCAAAGGGGAGCAGGAACCAATAAAGACAGAGAAACCAGAAACCCAATTCCCCTCCCAGTCTCTCAATAATCCCCCACATGCAGCTCTCTCATTAGAAACTGCACCATCAACATTTAATTTTAAATAACCTTGAGTTGGAGCAATCCAGGCAGGGGAGGATCTGATGGGGGGGGTATATAGGATCAACTTTTGTTATCCATTTTCTGTTACAGCACCTTAACTCTCCAATTGATTCAGCAATACAAGGAGAAGGGTCTTCAGGTCTCTTTACAAAGCCTTCATGAAGCTCTTTATTTCTCCAATACCATAAGAAATTACAAACGGTAAAGAAAAAGTCCCTCCAGTCCTTGGCATGGGTATTCTTTATATTCAAATTGAGGATAATCCACTCTTTGGGACAACTTGAGGTGAAAAAACCAGGAGGAAGAGGATGCAAAGAAGGTATTAGCCAGACCTTTTTAGCTTTATTACAGTCTCTAAAAGCATGGAGCAGGGTCTCCGCTAGGTCAGGACAAGAGGGACAGCTATTAGAGGAATCACTCTATTTGCTGATATAGTCTTTAGTTAGCATCCTACCATGGAGCATTTTCCACAAAAGAAGCTTAACTCTCTCTTTCCCTTTCCAACTCCATATCCGGTCCCAGCAGCTATCACTAGAGAGGGAGTTAGGACATGTCAGATTTCTATAAGCCGATTTAACTATAGACTGACCTGGAAGCAAATTTCTCCAGCTAACACAATCCTCTCCTGCTTCCCCATCAGGATGAGGAATAGCCATAATCTGGTTTACTACACTTTCATTAAAATGGTTAAAGAGAAAGTGCGTATTCCATCCCTCTCCTGAAGAGAAAGAATTATGGTTTATTTTGAGATCAACAGTCTCAGCTGAAGGAGGAACAATTGCTAACGAAATTAAGCTAGTGTTGAGACCAGCCCAATCATCCTTCCAGAAATCAACCTTCTTCCCATTACCAATCTGCCAAGAGATGTTACTTACATATCTGGCCAGACTTTGCATAAACTTTTCCATAAATGAGAATCATACGGTTTAGAAGATACCTCCTTTAACAACTCTTTATTTCTGCCATATTTAGCCACTAGCACTTGAGCCCACAGGTGGTCAGGGGATTGAATTAACTTCCAGGCACATTTTTGCAGGAAAGCTTCATTTTGCTTTCTAAGATTGATGATCCCCAAACCACCTTGCTTTTTGTCCATCTGGAGCTGCTCCCACCTTACCGCATGGTGATTCCTATGATTATCAGTGTCTCCCCAAATAAAACTCCTTTGAATTCTTTCTATCTCATCACAGATGCCCTTTGGGAGAAGACTATTCTGCATATGAAACATAGGAATAGCTGAAATGACTGATTTAGCTAATGTCACTCTCCCTGCCATAGA
Organism: Gastrolobium villosum; assembly: GCA_032173675.1. Classification (NCBI taxonomy): domain Eukaryota; kingdom Viridiplantae; phylum Streptophyta; class Magnoliopsida; order Fabales; family Fabaceae; genus Gastrolobium; species Gastrolobium villosum. The sequence continues at coordinate 27,948 of JAVKPL010001703.1, forward strand.
CAAGCAGCTCTTTTTCCAGCCCCGGAGTCTCCCATTTACTCTGTCCATGATCTCTCCATAATGTAGTTTATTTATTCTTCCATGCTTCATTCTATAGCCCAGGTATCTGCCAATATTCCTAGTATGAGCAAAGCCACTTATCTCCACAATAGAATTAGCCAGCTCAGAAGAAACATTCTTAGAGAAGAAAATGTTTGATTTGGGGTAACTAACCTTTTGCCCCGACATGTCACCGAAGATTGCAAGACAGTTCAGAATAGTCTTGATCTGATTGATGCTAGCTTCACCGAAAAGAAGCAAATCATCTGCAAAAAGCAGGTGAGATATAATTGGACCACCTTTTCCAGCTTTCATGGGCTTCCACTCCTCTCTATTAATGCAATCAGCAATTAAATGAGACAGCTTCTCCATACACAGAACAAAGATATAGGGAGATATGGGGTCCCCTTGTCTAAGGCCTCTGCTAGGAGAAATTCTACCTGACTTAGCACCATTCCAAAGGATTTCCAGCTCAGTAGTAGAGATGCAATGCATGATGAGATTCACAAATTGATCAGGAAGACTAATCTCCTTAAGCACTTTATGGATGAAACTCCAGGACATGCGATCATAGGCTTTTTCGAGATCAATCTTTATAGTAAAAAAGCCCCGCTTACCTTTCATTCTATTCATAGAATGAACCATCTCCCGAGCAATAACAATATTGTCTTGAATTTGCCTATTGGGAACGAAGCTGACTTGGTGAGGGGAGATTAGCTTGTTTAGAATGGGTTTCAGCTTCCCAACAATAATTTTACTGATACCTTTATATAACACTGAGCAAAGAGCTAGAGGCCGAAATTGAGAAATTCTTTCAGGTTTAGCAAGTTTTGGAATTAAGACAAGTAAGGTTTTATTGAGATCCCTAACATCACCTGGATTCTTCCAGATATGAGAGACACACTCTACCACTTGCTTCTTCAGGAGATCCCAACTTTTTTGGAAGAAAAGAGCTGGGAATCCATCAGGGCCAGGAGCTTTGAGACCACCCATGGAAAAAAAAAGCCTCCTTAATCATAAGATCAGTTATGGGCTTATTAATCAACTTCAGATCAGATTCAACAAGGCCAGGCCAATTAACACTAGTGACAGCCCAAGGTCTATTACAGTTTTCTTCTGTGAACAGGTTATTGAAAAACCCTAAAATAAGCTTCTTCAGATTTCCTTCTTCTCTAACAGGATGACCTTCATCATTTTTTAATTCTAGGATCTTATTCCTAGCCCTCCTGATGATAGTAGTCGTATGATAAAATCTAGTGTTCCGATCTCCATCTTTTATCCAATTGCATCTAGCTTTTTGAAACCAAAGAGCTTCTTAGAGTGAGGATATTCTTATTTCTAGAAAAGTTTACTACCAACTCACTACCTTCATAATTACCATTGGATCAATATTTTCTCTCTCCTTAAAAACTTTTCAACATCTTTTCTCTTTGATCCATTGGTAATTGTGAAGGTAGTGAGTTGGTAGTGGATCTTTTTGGTAGTTAGAATATCTCCCCTCAACTAATAAAATGATTATTACTTTGAAGGGGAGGATATTATTACTATCAAAATTTTCTACTACTAACTTACTACATATCTAATCACCATTGAATCATATAGAGAGAATGCTAAAAATTTTTTGAAAAAAGAGAAAATGTTGATCAAATGGTGATTAAATAGATAGTGAGTTGGTAGTAAAAAACTTTGGTAGTAAGAATATCCCCAACTACTTTAAGATGCAAGAAATATTCTAATGTAGTAATATTATTTGGTACGAAAGTAAATAACAATTTTTTTGAGTGACGCAATCTTATATATTCTTACACAAACTACTAAATACATTTTTTTAAATGACCCAAAATATTTTATTATAATTAAATTTTTTTAACACGCAACTATCCTTTTCCAAAACGGTTTTGTTTACTTGTGTCCAAAATTTGTTGATGCTTTTTCTGTGACAGTGTGACACTATCACTCCTGATTTACGATTAAGTTCATGGTACGACCAACTTACCACTAACATTACCCTTTCGATTTCCACTTGAATCCTCATTCAAAGATTTTATATAAACTATTTCTCATCGCATGTCAACACTCTCACACAAAAATCCTCTCTGTGCAGCGTTTGTTTGTTCTTCTAACTTCTCTCGGATACTGTCTTGTTTTCCCAACCTCGAAATTCGTTAGTTCTTCTCTTTGTTGTGTTGGCCTTGTGGGTTTTTCTCAATCTTGTCTACCATAGTGTTCACTACTTGTGTATCTCACTTAAATGTAACTGCAATCTCCTCTACTTCTTCTTTGGTTTGCTTGCATCTGCTCTTGTTCCTTTATTATATAGCTCCTTGAAGAAAAATGTAATTTTGATTTTAGATTAAGTTACCCTTTTGAATTCCTATTAATTCCCAAATCCTCAAAAGTGTTCTGAACCAGTCCATTCATGGTTTCAGTCATGGAATCTCGTTAATCTTGGCCAGATATCCATCTGGGTCTAGTTGATGAACATAATTCTCAGTGCTTCTAAATTGTAGGAAATGCAGGTTGTGATGATGGGTTTTCGTTAATTGTGTTGGAGAACTGATATTTAATTAACCTCAGTTTGAGTGTGTGAAGTGTACCATGTAACTGGAATGTTACCAATCTGCTTCTATTGGGTTGTTTCTGGGAGTGAGTTTGGTCTCTCTGGATGGCATATGAAGGGCTTCTTCGGAATCCAGGGAAAGGGGTGGTTTTGGATCTAGGATTTGTCATGGCTGAACGCTAGTCTTCATTTTCAGCTCTGTGGAGTGTGTCTACTCTTCTTGTTAAGAGTTAAGTGAAAAAGAAAAGAAAAAACCAACTCTGATACTCTCTTGAGTTTCGTTTGGATATGTAATCCAAGTGCTTTTTGTTCAACTACTGACTCATTCTTTTGTGGTTCATAACAATATATTCAAAAACTCTTCATATATTCTTTGAAATGTAAATTCTTCAACTGGATTCATTTATTCATTTTCTTCATCAAGGGCTTGATGCCCTCAACAATAAAAAAAATGAGCATACCTTATTCCTTCTTTCCATTTTAGGATGATATGTAGGATTCTGCTCTCCCTGCCCGGAGTTGTATTGATGTTTTCATATATGCAGCTTTAGTCACTATTTTACCTCTAGAGCTCCCCTTGAAGTGAGTCAGCATCTTCTAATTACATATTTTTCTTTTCCCATAAACCAAAACTAAAGATCAAAATTAATTCCTTGATATTCCAAGACTTTCATGGAAGAAACATTTGTTCCCTTCCGTGGGATTAAGAATGACCTCAAAGCCAGAATTATGTGCTACAAACAAGATTGGACCAGTGGATTCCAAGCTGGTGTCAGGTTTGTCATAAAAATATGCTGATTCTGATATTACAATTATACAATTATAATCTGAAAAAGTCCTTCCTCTTATCTCTCCTTAAATTTAATCATACCTATTGCATACAAAGTTATAGATTTCCTTTTGAAACACCAGCAAGAAAATTTGTCAGTGATTTAATTTTGATGTTGTTTTATATAGGATCCTTGCCCCAACTACATACATATTTTTTGCTTCAGCAATTCCTGTTATATCTTTTGGAGAGCAACTGGAGAGAGACACTGGTACAAGAATACTTTTCAGGTTCAGTCTCCTTTGGTATTTTAGTCATTGATTGCTCAGAAATGCTTCTTTGGTTATATTATACAGATGGAACTCTCACTGCTGTGCAGACTCTTGCATCAACCGCGCTCTGTGGTATTATCCACTCAATCATTGGAGGGCAGCCTCTCCTCATACTAGGTGTAGCTGAGCCAACAGTTCTTATGTATACATTCATGTATAACTTTGCAAAGGATCGAAAGGATTTGGGACACAAACTTTTCCTGCCCTGGGCTGGATGGTATCTTTCGAGCTCCTTGAGTGGTTTAAATTGTACAAAAGGAATTACTGATGAACTGAAGTAACTTTCTCATTTTTTTTTTATTTTAAATAATTTTTTAGGGTGTGTGTTTGGACTTCCCTGTTGCTCTTCTTGCTGGCAATTCTTGGTGCATGCTCCATAATCAACAGATTCACACGCCTTGCTGGTGAACTATTTGGTCTGCTAATTGCAATGCTCTTTATGCAGCAGGCTATAAAGGTGAGTATGCATCAACCATGACCATTTTTCTTTAGTAATCTGCAACTTGTATATGTGGCTACCAAATAGGAACCTTCCATTCACTATTACCTAAAATGAAACATGTTTAATAATAAGGTTAATAATCTCCATTTTAAAGGGACTTGTGGAAGAGTTTGGTGTACCCAATAGCCAGAGAGAAGGTACCAATCAGATTGCACTCCAATCCTCTTGGCTGTTTGGCAATGGAATGTTTGCTTTAGTTTTGTCATTTGGCCTTCTTTATACCGGTCTACGAAGCCGCAAGGCTAGATCCTGGCGTTATGGGACAGGTATTGTTTATACTTCTGAATCATGATAAAAAAATTCATTGGGGAATTTGATTTGCTTCATAAGATAGACTTCAAGTTTGAGACGACATTAGACAAACCAATTTCATGTCCTCTGGTGCAAGTTCTTCAGTCTGTTTCCATTTTTTCCCCAGTAATCTAATATTGCCTTTAATGGTTTCTTCTGGTTTGTTTTTGCAGTAAAATTGATTGTCTTATCAACATTTTCATTCTTCTAAAATATAGTTGTATTATAGGTTGGCTACGGGGATTTGTAGCTGATTATGGAGTCCCATTTATGGTTCTCATATGGACTGCTGTTTCTTACATACCAGTCAACAAGGTTCCAAGGGGAATCCCTCGGACGACTTTTCAGTCCAAATCCATGGTCTCCTGGTGCATACTCAAATTGGACTGTTGTTAAGGTGATTGATTATATAATGCGGATACTATTCTCATAGTACTGAATGTATAATATAAATATATATATAAATATATATATATATATATATATATATATATATATATATATATATATAGATATATATATCACCTGCTATTATTTGATCTTTTTTGATCTAACAACTCTCACATGAGATTATGGCCTATATATAGTATATATATACATATATATATATATATATTTAATGGATTATGGAAAGCCAATTCTAGCTTTGCTCCCTGCAAAGCAAGCATGGCTTGTTGCTCATTTTTTTATTTTTACATTTTGCAGGAAATGTTAAATGTGCCCCTTTTATATATTATTGGAGCATTTATACCAGCAACTATGATTGCTGTGCTTTACTACTTTGATCACAGTGTTGCATCACAACTTGCACAGCAGAAGGAGTTCAATCTCAGAAAACCCTCATCTTATCATTATGACCTGCTACTCTTGGGCTTTTTGGTACGTAATTTCTTTGAAATACTAGGAAATTCAATTGCAATGCCAGTGAATGGCAATAGATAACATATTTCTACTACATCTACCAAATATTTCCTTTTAATTTGTTTTTCATTTTGCTGACCAGACCATGTTGTGTGGGCTTATTGGAATCCCTCCTTCAAATGGTGTGATTCCACAATCTCCAATGCATACAAAGAGCTTGGCTACACTGAAACACCAGGTAATATCATTTTTTCCGACCTTTGAATACATTATATCTCAACTGTTAATCACAGATCCTTCTTTCCAGCTAATTTCTTTGTTTCATTTTGGTAGACAATTGTTTATTTTTCCAGATTTATCAGAACATAACCATCTTATATTCTGCTCAGGCTTCATTGAGATTTGTAATGGAATGATTATAGCTGTATTAAAAATTGTTTTTATTTCTTCTTCTTATCTGATTATGCATGCTACTAGTTGACAATTCTGTTTGGGTGGAAGAGTTTGGAGGGGAGGAGAGGGGTTTATTTTTTATTTTTTAAATTAATAGAATTATAAAACGTTTATAAAAATGAATAAGGAGTGATCGGAAGGTTACATGATAATATCTTATTTTATTGTTATCATTGTAAAAAAATTCTCAAATATGACTTGTTGCCATGTATAGACATTGTTATCACCCATTTTGTTAAGTCTTGTCTATATATAGCTAAGCTAATTCATTATCATGGATATTTGTTTTGTTTGAAATAGCTTTTACGGAATAAGCTTGTATCTACTGCACGAAAAAGCATGCGGAAAAATCTGAACCTGAGTCAGTTATACCAAAGTATGAAAGAAGCATATGATGAAATGCAGACTCCATTAGTTCACCAAATGCCACCTACCTTGGTAAATGTAATCTTATGATTTACAATTGATTTGAAATTTGTGATCTTCTCTCTTTTTTATCCTTTATTTTGTTTACCAAGCAGGGGCTGAAAGAGCTGAAGGAATCTACCATTCAACTGGCTTCAAGTCATGGATACATTGACGCCCCAGTTGATGAGATTGTCTTTGATGTGAATAAGGATGTTGATGACCTTTTGCCAGTTGAAGTTAAAGAGCAACGCCTCAGCAATCTACTGCAGGCATTGATGGTTGGGGCTTGTGTAGCTGCTATGCCTCTATTGAAGAAGATACCAACTGCAGTGCTTTGGGGTTACTTTGCCTTCATGGCAATTGAAAGCTTGCCTGGAAATCAGTTCTGGGAGAGAATATTGTATCTTTTCACTGCTCCGAGTCGAAGATACAAGTATACCTATGTTCATTGTAAATTTTATCATTGCCATAGTTCTAGGACTCAAGGACCAAAATTTCCTTCCTTTGTCTGCATCCTAATTATAGTGCACCAACAGCATGCATCATGTCATTTTTTTCTCATTTTGAGAATTCCACTATTTGTATAGTTATTTTTTTCTTAGTCAAGAATTGTGGATGTTAAGTTATTAACTGATTTCAACTGTGCATATGCATGATCCATGTTGACAAAAACATATGCTTGTGTGTACTCGCATGCACATTTAGCATTAGCATTCCATTTTAAGAGGCTGCTGAAGTTGATGATGATGACCCTTTTTTCTTTCCTATTTTCTAGACTGCTGGAGAAATACCATGCCACCTTTGTTGAGACCGTACCCTTCAAAACAGTTGCCATGTTTACCTTGTTCCAGACAGCTTACTTGCTCCTCTGCTTTGGCATAACCTGGATCCCAATTGCTGGGGTTCTTTTCCCATTGTTAATCATGCTTCTTGTCCCAGTTCGGCAATATTTTCTTTCTAAGGTTTTCAAAGGAGTCCATCTTCAAGAGTTGGACGCAGCAGCATATGAGGAAGCACCTGCCATTGCTTTCAACATGTCCTTTGATGTTAGTAGTTTGAACCATTATTAATTTAGTACAAAAATGGTGTAGTCTTTTTGAATCACATATATCTGTCAAAGCTCTTGTTCACAGTTTAATGTCTATATACCTGGCAGGATCCAAATAACCAGGCAACAAGAATTAATATCAGCGGTGGGGAAATTCTTGATGAAATTATTACAAGGAGTCGTGGAGAGATTCGCCGCACACAAAGCCCCAAAACAAGTAGTTCAACTCCAACTTCATTCGGAGATATAAGACCTGCTAATAGTCCACACATATCAAGAAGGATTCCCAGCCCTAGAGTAACTGAATTGAGGGGGGAATGCAGCCTAGCAGCAACTGGGAAGGAGATCAAGTTAATGCAAACTCCTAGTCCACGGCCATCACTTCTTGGGAAAGATATCAATGGTTCACCATCAACCTAAAAATGTATCTTGATAATCGATTATAGTAGTAAATGATGCTCTAGAGGTCTTGAACTTGATTTTGTGACATAAGGTCATCTTCTCAATGTCTCTCTTTTCTTCTTTTTAACCTTTTACCATAGTTTGTTGTTTGACTGAATGGGCAGGGATATTTTCATGTTGATGGAAAAATGTTATGTTAGTAATGTTGCTATCTTGAATTTTAGTTTTTCGTAGTTCACGTGATATATATATGGTAAAATCATTTCTGCAGCCGCTGTAGGAAGCTACAGTCCTTGGCTAAACAAAGCTTTGCATTCATAAATGTATTGTTGGCCACAAACTATGCCCTTCTGCTGATTTATTGACAAATTTGCTGCATATGATATCAGTGATAAGGATATTTTGTTCTCTAGTAAAGATGGAACATGTGGGGCCAAACGACAAGTACAGAGCAATTGGGATTTGTTGGTGCATGATTTCAAGCACAACATTTATTCATTCTTTGAATGTATCCATGGGAAGAAATAGCTGTCACTTTGATGTTTATATGCACAATGCATTGGATCATTTGTATATTAATCTATGCAAAAAAGTTTCCCCGGAGAAGTACTGATTTCAATGTAGTGACGTTGAAGGCATACTCAAGGCCATAATATGATTGTTTAAGTTAGGCGTTTGGTTTTACTTGTTGGAGAGAACAAAAAGTCTTGGCCAGGATGAGTTTGCGAGACAACTGAACCTCTGGTCCTACATCTTTCATCTCAAGGAAAAGCCTTTTCCTAATAAGCACTAAGCAATCCTTTCAAAGCTTTTTAGACAGACTTGCATCTCCTTCTGCTTTTCAATAATGGCTTGAGGATAGTAAGTGAAGATTTGAAAGGAGCACTCACTTTTATCTGCACGCCTTGTCCCATATGGTTAGAGATCCTATAGGTTAACCCAAAAGCTTAAGCTTGTAACTGAGGGTTTTTTAATGGTTTATACAATTCTCTAACACGTCCCCTTACACGAGAGTCCACTAGGCTTGAAGGGTGGACAATGCACAAGCTCACTTACCTATGCTAAGAAAATTCCACAGGAGAAAGTGGGGGCGGAGAGGATCGAACCCGGGACACGAGGCTCTGATACCATGTAAAGAACCAATTCAACCCAAAAGCTTAAGCTCGTGGGTGAAGGCATTTTAATGGTTTATATTATTCTCTAACAATTAACTAATGAATTGAACCATAGACAATATTAGTCTCCTTTTGTTGTGAAATATTTACTAATCATGTTAAATACATTATTGTTGTAACTGTGGTCCACTTTATATTTTTCTTATGTCTGCTATCTTTTTGCTGTTCTCGTTTTGGTTTTATTTTTTATGGGCCAATGATACTTGAGCCTATATTCTGAAGCCCAATTGATGGTATTAGTCTCAATGGCATCACAATCAGAAACATGAATAAATCTTTGGTGCTAGTGTAGCACCAAAGATTCAGTACATCCCATCAATAGAAATATTACATGTCAATTAAAGTTCTCTTTTCTCTGCCACATTTTTTCTCTCTCATTTGATGTGTAATATTCCCATTAGTGGGATGTAGATACAATAATAGCACCAAAGATTTATTCCAGAAACGGTGAGCTTTTGGTAGTTGTTATTGCCTTTGTCTATTTGCCTTATTATTACTTTTACATCGTGGCATGTAAAAAATAGCTAATCTGTAATTCAACAAAGTTTTTTGTTCGATGCTATTTTTTCTTCTTCATGAAAAACGCTCTTCTAGGGTTGTGGTTGAGAGTTTTGTGAGGAGATTTGAGTGGGTTACACTGAGAATCTCAACTCGGTGATTCAGAAGAAATTGTTCATGAAATCAAGGTGAGCAATATAATCGGTGCAATTTCTGGAGATACTTGAGAACAGAGGTTCGAGTTCCTTGCACAGTTGCGGGTTCTTTGGTGAAGAAGAACTTGGTCATCTCGGTGAAGAGAGCTGCTGGATTGGCAGTGTCAAGGCTGTGCTTGGTGATATATTTCTTTGGTTTCTTCTTTAATTTCTGATTGTATCTTGATTAAAATGTGTTTACTATATGCTGTTTCCTTTAGTCTTTAGTTTCATATCTGTAGTTGTGTGTTCGTTTCTTCTGAGGTCACTTTTATTTGAGTATACTTGTATTGTGGCTTGTGATAGCTATTGTAAACATTGTATTTTTTGTTTCTGAATAAAAAGTGCATGCTAGAGGGCGTTTGAACCTCATAGGCCAACTTGGATGTAGGAAATTCTTTTACAAAGAATTTCTGAACTAAGTATAAATTTTTGGTGTGTTGTTCTTTATGTTTTCTGCTTCTATAAGTGAGTTTTCTGGGGTGATTCTTGGTAGCTCTATACCAAGAATTGTAACAAGTGGTATCAAGAGCTTAGGTTCTTGGTTCCTTTTCTCTTCTGGTTTGTCTCTGTTTTTGTTCCGCGTTTTTTGTCTCTTTCCCTCTGGTCCTCGTGCTTTATGCTGCTGGAAGCTGAAGAGGATGGGCATCACCAAGGTTGAGGTGGAAAAGTTTGATGGGAGGGGTGACTTTAACATGTGGAAGATCAAGATGAAGGCTGTCTTGGTGCAACAGAAGTGTGAGGATGCTGTTGGTCCTGAAAAGGATTTTCCTGATTCCCTGACACCTAAGGAACTGAAAGATTTGATGGCTCTAGCTCATAGTTTAATTGTCGTAAATTTGTTTGATACTGTCCTTAGGCGAGTGTGTAAGATAACTAATCCTAGAGAGCTTTGGGAAAAGCTTGAGGCTCTCTATCAAACCAAATCTGCCCCAAACAAGATGTTCTTGAAGGAGAAATTCTTTCCTTCAAGATGGATCCTTCTAAGTGCTTGGAGGACAATCTTGATGAGTTTAACAAACTCACCTTAGATCTGGATAATGCTGGGGCAACTGTCTCAGATGAGGATCAAATTTTGATCCTCTTGAATTTTGTTCCAGATTCCTACAGGGGTGTAAAAGATGCTATAAAATACAGCAAAGGGGGAATGAACTTATATGAGATAACTGAAGCTTTGAGAGCAAGGGAGGTTGAAATACTCTCCCATAAAAAGTCCCATGCTGAGGGGCTGGTCGTGAAGGGTAAAGGGAACAAGAAGGGAAAATTTAAAAGTAAATGGAAGGGAAACAATAATGTATCCCAACCTAACCAGAACACACAAGGTAATAAAAGTAAGGAGCAGCCAAAAGGTAAACTTACTTGCTGGTTGTGTCATAAAGAAGGGCATATCAAGAAGAATTGCCCTAAAAATAATAAGGGAGTTGCAAAGACAACAACTAAAACTGAGTATGCAACTTTACTTAGTGGGTGTGAGGGTGCTGAAGTCCTTATGGTGTCTAATAAGGGTTTTGAGGCTGAATGGGTCATGGATTCAGGTTGCACTTTTCACATGACACATAGGAAGGAGTGACTTGCTGGTTTAAGGTTCCAAAAGGGTGGAAAGGTCCTTATGGGGAATGACCAGGTTTATCAAATTTAAGGTTCCAATTGGGGCTGTCAAGTTCCAAATGGCTGACGGCAGCCATAAAATCCTCAAAAAAGTGAGGTATGTCCCTGACTTGAGGAGAAATTTAATTTCTCTAGGTATGCTTGACTCAAGTGGGCTGTTATTCAAGAATGAGCAAGGTTCACTCACTGTTCTTAAGGGTAATGAAATTTTAATGAAAGGAAGGTTGATTAATGGTCTGTACATATTACAGGGCCATGTTATCTCATCCGAAAGCTGTATAACAGCAGCCAAGGATGATGAATCTGTTCTCTGGCATAAGAGAATGGGTAATATTAGCAACCAGGGTCTGTCTGAGTTATGTAAATAAGGCATTATAAGTTCTAAGAAAGTAACTTGTGTTGATTTTTGTGAAAATTGTATTTTGGAAAAAACACACAAGTTACCTTTTCCTAGTCCTTCAAATTTTTCTAAATCAATCCTTGATTACATACACTTTGATTTGTGGGGATCACCTAATGTTCCCCCTTCTCTCTCTGGTTGCCATTACTTCCTTTCGGTTGTGGATTCATATTCTAGGAGAGTATGGACCATGTTCTTAAAGCAAAAGGATCAAGCCTTTGATAGCTTCAAGAATCGGAAGACACTTGTAGAGAATGAGACTGATAAGAAAGTCAAAGTTCTAAGGACTGATAATGGGCTTGAGTTTTGCAATAATCAATTTTCTGATTTTTGCAATGAGCATGGTATAAAGAGGCACATAACTTGTGCTGAAACTCCCTAACAAAATAGGGTGGCTGAAAGGATGAATAGAACCATCCTAAATAAGGTCAGATGTATGCTGGCTGAATCTGGTCTCCCTACATCTTTTTGGGCTGAGGATGTTTCCACAGCCCGTTACCTTATAAATAGGAGCCCATCCACTGCTATAGGTCTTAAAACCTCTATGGAGCTTTGGTCTAGTAAGCCACCAAGTCTAGGACACTTAAAACCATTTGGTTGTCTTGTATACGTGCATGCAAAACAAGATAAGTTGAGTCCTAGAGCTGTTAAATCTGTTTTTGTTGGTTATTCTTCAGGTGTTAAGGGATATAAGCTATGGCTCATAGCTGAAAGGAAATGTGTCATAAGTAGTAGAGATGTGATTTTCGAAGAAAACACATTCTATAAAGACATATCCAAGCTTAGTGACAAATAGCATCCTCCTAAGACTGTTGAGTTGGAGGTGGAGCTGCCCATCAACACTGGGCAGCAACTTGATGTGGCTGAAAACGAACAACAACACATTGTTGCTGAAGTTCAGGATGATGGGAATCACATTCCCATTGAGGAGCATGGTGTGGAAGTGGATAGAGATAACCTGGAGGATTATTTACTATCCAGGGATAGGACTAGGAGGAATATAAGACCTCCAAGTCGTTTTGCTCATGCAGATGTCATAGCATTTGCATTCCAAGTAGGAGATATGCTGGAGTTTGATGAACCAGCTCATACCAAGAGGCTATGAGGCTGGATTCTAAAATTCATTGGCTAAAAACCATGAAGGAAGAGATGGAGTCTCTTGAGAAAAATAAGACTTGGGTTCTGGTGGAGCGTCCTAAGAACAAGAGGGTGATTGGATGCAAATGGATCTTTAAAAGGAAGCCAGAAATTCCAAGTGTTGAAGCTGCCAGGATTAAGGCAAAAGTTGTTGCTAAGGGATTTTCACAAGTTGAGGGGGTTGATTACAATTAAATCTTCTCCCCTGTTGTGAAACCTGTTTCAATTAGGCTCATTCTTTCAGTTGTTGCAATTCATGATTTAAAATTAGAACAATTGGATGTCAAGACTGCTTTCTTGCATGGCAGCCTTGAAGAGCTCATATTCATGGAGCAACCCGAAGGATTTATAAAAAAAGGGGCTGAGAACAAAGTGTGCCTTTTGAAAAGGTCCCTTTATGGGTTAAAACAAGGCCTTAGGCAATGGTATAAGAGGTTTGAAGATTTTGTATTGTCCAAGGTTTTAATAAGACTAGTTTTGATCATTGTGTGTACTTCAAACAGCTCTGCATGATGATTGTTTTATCTACTTGTTGATTTATGTTGATGACATGTTAATTGCATCTAAGGACATAAATGAAATTAATAATCTGAAGTCATTGTTGAAAAAACAATTTGAGATGAAATTCCTTGGTCCAGCAAAGAGGATACTTGGCATGGACATTACATGAACAAGAGAAGAGAGGAAATTGACTCTCTCTCAATCTGAGTATGTGAAAAAGGTCTTAAAGACCTTTGACATATACCTAGCCAAACCTGTAAGTGTTCCCCTTGCTGGTCACTTCAGGTTGAAGGCTATAGACGGTGAGTTAGCCTTGGATGAGGCTTATTTTATGTGCAATATTCCATATTCTAATGCTGTTGGATGCCTTATGTATGCCATGATAGGTTCTAGGCTTGATATTGCATATGGTGTTAGTGTAGTAAGTAGATACATAATTAAACCATCTAAGGAACATTGGAATGCTGTGAAATGGTTGCTTAGATACCTTAGTGGCTCTGTTGATTGCTTCATTCATTATACTGCTGAAAACTCAATTAATTTTGATATTACTGGTTATTGTGATTCTGATTATGCTGCTGATCTTGATAAAAGAAGGTCTCTAAGTGGTTTTGTTTTTTGTGTGGAAGGAAATGTGGTGGGATGGAAGACAAGCTTGCAACACATTGTGGCACTCTCCACAACTGAAGTAGAGTATGTGGCTCTCACAGAAGCTGTCAAGGAGGCAATGTGGCTACATGGAATTGTCTCTGAGTTGGGTTTAGGTAAGGACCCACCTAAGGTATTTTCTGATTCTCAATCTGCCATACACTTGTCCAAAAATGGTGCATATCACGAAAGGACCATGCATATAGATGTTAGGTTGCATTTCATAAGGGAAATAACTAGTAATAGTCTGGTTAGTGTGAATAAAATATCAACTGAAATTAATCCTGCAGATATTTTGACTAAGACTGTTCCTCTTAGTAAATTTAGGGAGGCTATAAATTTGCTAAAAATAAAACCTCCCTAAATTGCATGCATTGCATAGGCCTTGGGTTAAATGCCAAAAAGACTCTGGTGTGCAATTTTTGTTCTGTTGTATGTTTAGTAAATAGGTGGAGATTCGTTGTGAAATATTTACTAATCATGTTAAATACATTGCTGTTGTAACTGTGGTCCACTTTATATTTTTCTTATGTCTGCTATGTTTTTGTTGTTCTCGTTTTGGTTTTATTTTTTATGGGCCAATGATACTTGAGCCTATATTCCGAAGCCCAATTGATGGTATTAGTCTCAATGGCATCACAATCAGAAACGATGAGTTTTTGGTAGCTATTATTGCCTTTGTCTATTTGCCCTCTTATTACTTTTACATCGTGGCACGTAAAAAATAGCTAATCTGTGATTCAACAAAGTTTTTTGTTCGATGCTTTTTTTTCGTCTTCATGAAAAACGCTCTTCTAGGGTTATGGTTGAGAGTCTTGTGAGGAGATTTGAGTGGGTTACACTGAGAATCTCAACTTGGTGGTTCAGAAGAAATTGTTCATGACATCAAGGCGAGCAATTTAATCGATACAATTTCTGGAGATACTTGAGAACAGAGGTTCGAGTTCCTTGCACAGTTGCGGGTTCTTTGGTGAAGAAGAACTTGGTCATATCGGTGAAGAGAGCTGCTGGATTGGCAGTGTCAAGGCTGTGCTTGGTGATATCTTTCTTTGGTTTCTTCTTTAATTTCTGATTGTATCTTGATTAAAATGTGTTTACTGTATGTTGTTGCCTTTAGTCTTTAGTTTCATATATGCAATTGTGTGTTCTTTTCTTCTGAGGTCATTTTTATTTGAGTATCCTTATATTGTGGCTTGTGATAGCTACCGTAAACATTGTATTTTATGTTTCTGAATAAAAAGTACATGCTAGAGGGCGTTTGACCCTCATAGGCCGACTTGTATGTAAGAAATTCTTTTAGAAAGAATTTCTGAACAAATATAAATTTCTGGTGTGTTGTTCTTTATGTTTTTGCTTCTGTAAGTCAGTTTTCTGGGGTGATTCTCACTAGCTCTATACCAAGAATTGTAACACTTTTGTCTTCCTGTATTCTAGTCATTTCAAACAGATATTGATTATCCTCCAACTAACTATTACGATGATGTTTAAATAAAAAACCAGTTCTTAAACTTCAACCTTACATTGTTGATTTTGATACGATAATATCATTACATCTCTATCAGCTGGTTGTTTTCTTGACCTTTCCGTTCTAACCAAAATGAGTCCGTCTAACCAAAATAATTCTTTTTGCATTTCTCTTTTGTGAAGCATTTACTGTTATTATTTTGTGTCTATGAGTTCTTGTTTAACTATTTTTTTTAATTTCTTTAAAATTCCTTTTTTTTAATCATACTAATATCTGTTACTATTTATTGTTCTTCATTTTATTTAAACTTCTTATTATTAATTTAATCATTTTAAATAATAATTTTATTTCCTGACTGACTACTATCTATAATATTATTCTTACTTTATGCAATCTATATTTTCCTTTTATCTTGTATGATTTCTTAAGATATGGTATTCTTCTATATTTTTTTTGCGCTAATATTTTTTATAAATCATAGGAAAGGGAAATAAGTTTAGTAAATTTTCATTAACACATTTTGAATTCAAGAAAATAATCCTTAACGTCTCTCTATATATATATATATATATATATATATATATATATATATATATATATATATATATATATAGAATATATAGGGAAAAACATTTCTCAAGCAGTTTGAGATAAGTTTATCTCCAGCTATCCTAAAACTACGTCGTTTTATTTATTTATTTCCTTATATTAATTGATTTGTCTTTGAATGATTATGATTCCCTTTTTCTCTCTCTTCCTTTATCACCATTGATTCATCTTTGTACGATTATGATTTAGTAACCGGAGATAAAATTATCTCAAGCAACTTGAGAAATGATAAGCCCATATAGATAGAACTCTCTATATATATATATATATATATATATATATATATATATATATATATATATATATATATATAAGTTAAATGGTATATCTTAGAAATGATCTCCGGTTCGAATTGAAAAAAAGAAAAGAAGATAATATCAGATTGCCTTGGAATTTTAGAATATGTATATTGATACTATGATGGTCATTGAACCAGATCTGTGAGTGCATTGGATTCTATTTGTGGTGCGTGCCCTTGTGATACCGAGTTCGAGTCAAAGGGGCATATGGGTACAAGTAAGCTTTCGTGTTCTTGGTTTAGCCATCGTGTGGTTCCATCATACCCCATGGGGGAATGATTTATGTGCATGCTGTGTTTTCATGCTTTTTATACTTGAAGTGTTTTAAGTTGATATGTGCACTGACTTTTAATATGTATGTGTTGTTCCACTTAGACGGCAAGCCTGAGTATGTGGCGTCATACAATATGGTGATGCTGTGAATGGGTGCAAGTAGCGCCTTGCACCATCTATAGGATATAGACGTATTTCATGCATTTCTCTGGCTAGTAGAATAGTATTGACACACATGCATGATTATATGTTGCATTGTACTATCTTCATAACTTATATTGTAAACTGTTTTTAGAACTTATATTACACATGTAAGTGAGCTTGGGGTGGAAGTTCCTTGAGTACCCCTTGTCTTACTAAGATTTCTTGTTAGAGATCTCACCCCACGTTTGGGGCATCATTTCAGGTTCAGGTAATGCTGGGGTTGACACCTCAGGAGGCAGGAGGCGGGAGCTGACTTAGAGAGTGACTGTTATGCACATGCTGGATTTTATTTACTGCTATTCTGTCTTTAGTTTCATTTATATGATATTTATGTTGAGACTCTCTATTGGCAATGTTGCCCTGTTTGTGTGAGCATGAGGGTTGTCCATGCCACGTTTGACTTTGTTGAATTTTATGTCCAAGTTATAATAATGTAGGAACTCATTATATATAAATATGATGTATTTCAGTTAGATGTTCATTTGCAATCATATACAGGAGATGTTTTGAAAATCAATTGAGTAATTCAACTTGGTAACTATAATGACATCATAATTGAATTAAAGAAAAAAAAATTTCGCATATTTATTAAGCGTGGCTTAATACGATAACATGTTAACAAACCGGGTATACACGAGGTGTTATAACTAACCCTCTTTCTCTAAGTGTTGTGGTCAGTAGTTAGACCTTGCATGTACATTAACCCTTCTGACCCCCTGAAACCGCTCAGTTGAACCTGTGACTTCCGAGTCTAAGGGGTGAAAGGGGGTCACTGCAATTTTTTTTTTAAAAAAAATTACACACAAAAGCATGTTGTTTGGTGTGTGAAAAAAAAAACTCATTGTATAGATCTGAAATCTGAATTTTTCTTCTTCTTTTCTTTTGATTTTCTCTCCCATAACCAGAATCAGTCTCCCTGATCTAGTGATCTCCTCCGTCGTGGTGGTAGTTTCTTCTATCCTTTACAGTCTTCTCTCTCCCTTTCCTCCACTGTGTTGGTTCTTCTCTCCCACCGTTGATTCGTTGTGTTGCCACCTCTCTTCCATCGTTATCTCTTGGGTAAGGGATCTCCTTTCACATGCTGTTGTGGGTGCGTGTGAAGGACAATGAGGGCCCGAGTTTGATGATATAACTTTTCATTAACTCTATTGGAATATGTGTTTTATAATTTGATAGTTTGATACTTTGATTAGCTTGTGTAATATTGACTCGTGGATGTAACTGGTTGAATTGTGTTTAGTATATTTTGAATCTTTGATAATTGGTGGTTCATTTTTTTGATTTTTTTCATATAAGATATATATTTATATTTTTTAATGTATAAAACTAGGTCAGGAAAATGACCCGTAACCCCCGGTTAAACTCGTGACCCCTAATCTCGGTCTAGTCGAAGGGCATACCGAGTTTTAAACATTAATATACAGTTTGTATATATGATTTTAATTTATATATATATATATATATTTGTCATTATTTAACGGCTATAAATATTTAACGGTTGTAAAAAATATTATCTATTAGTTATTTTTTACAAGGAATAAGGATTATTACATATTTAAAAAAAAATCTATCTATTTCTATTTAAAATAACAAATAATTTAAAACAAATAAATTTTTTTAAAGTCTTAATTATTTTAAAATGGATGAAGGAATTTATTTTTAACTACCAAAATAAAACTATATATATATATATATATATATCGGAGATACATATGAAAATAAACAGACAATAAAAGACAAAAAAAAAAACTAAGAAATTCTGGGAGTAGCAACTCCCATATGATCATTATAGACTAGCAAACTACAATTCGGTGGAGGACCATAAAAGACCTGCATATCCTAGGGCTTTTTAACCCTTTTGTTCTTCATTAATTAATTAATAATTATTTTGCCACTTATTCAAAATTATCTACCAATATATCCCTCTTTAATCGATTAACTTGAAGATTTAATCGATTAAATAGTCAAAACAGGAAAATATGGTTGACTTGAAGATTTTTTGGAGATTTAATCGATTAACTAAAGATACGACTATGACATTCTGTTTATCTTTTTTCATATCTATTTTTAGTGCTTTAGGCAGTGGGGTAGCCACATTATGTTTAGGTCGGGCCCACTACATTTCAATAAATTTTATTTATTATATATAATTATATAAGTAATTATAATTGAGTCCTAACTAAAATTGTAAGTTGGCCCTAGCTAAAATTGTAACAATGGTAACAGACGAAGATTTGGAGTTGCTTTGTTGTATGATCATATAACAACTTTTTTTTTCTTACTCACCACCCGGAACCCGACCATTCTGTGACAAGCTACGATGTTTTGTTCCTTTCTCAAGATTTTAGGAATACATATTCTTGGAATATGCATTGGTAATTATATTGTCCGCTCGGGAAAAAATTGATTTATATTTTTGAACCCTGTAAAAGAGAAATTCTTTGTTTTTGCTAGCCATAATTATTTATTGGGTGTTTTTAACATGAGTGAAATTCATTCCCCTTTTTTTTATTTATAACTTTTTTTTGTGTGACTGTGCTTATTGATTTTGTTTCCTTTGAAAAATGGAGTGCTACCTTTACCTTTTTTTTAAAATTATTTTAACATAGAGTTACAGTTGCTATTGGTAATGGAATTGAATTGTTTATTAGTGTTATTTGTATTTGATTTCACAACAGGAATGAGAATTTTGGCGATTAATCAATGAAAATTGTTAAAGAGAAAAAACAAGGAAGATATATTTATATATATGGAGTATGAAAATTTCTTGTACATATTCATTAACAACTTCTTTGTTTTTTTTTTGTATTTTTAATAATTTTAAAATATATAAACACTGATTAAATGATTTATCTGGATCCAATATCATTTAAATGATTTTAGACATTTGTTGCTGATTGTTTCATATTTCTTTTTAATTGTGAAGTTTGTTGTCACTCTACGTTGATGTTCTTCACAGGTCACGACTAGGGGTATAAATGGACCAAGTTAGACCAGGCTTTGGCTTTGATATTCTAAGCCTATGTAAAATATTTCGAGCCTATACTGACCTATTAGCCTATTAAAGAATTGATTTATAAGTCTAGCCTGACCTATTATAAAAAACAAAATATATAATTCGACTTGTAAGGCCTACCAAGTTGCAAATTAAAGTTTATAGGCCTCAAACCAAATTAAAATATAAAAGATAAAAAAAGTATAAAGAAAGATCACATGAAATAAATTTTCTTTGATATCACATGAAATAAATTTTCATTAACATCATATGAAATAAATATTCATTAACATCACATGAAATCACATGAAAATTTCATATATGTATATATGCATATAATTTGCACTTTCTTTACTAATTTATTTTTATGTTATATTCTAATTTATTATTTGTTAAAGTAACATTAATCCTATTACTTTATAAATTTTAAGTAATTTTTTTTTCATAATAGATTTGTTTAATTACGAAAATATTTTGATAATTTAATATGTCAATTTTTTTAGCCCCAGCTAAAATTAAACCCTAGCTCCGCCACTGGCTTTAGGACCATTCAAATTAAGTGGTCCTTTTTCAAATGTGAAAAAAAATTGGAACATAAATAAAAATATAAATAAAAAAATAAGTAGAGTGGAATTTTTTTTCTTCCACATTTAGAGAAGAGACCACTAAAAATATTATCCAACGTTAGATCCGCCTTAAGAGAAGAGAAAAATTGAAAAAGTTTAATGAGATTCTGATATAAAAATATTAAAAAGAAACAGATAGAATAAGCATGAAAAAAAAGAAGGTAGTCAAATATATATGGTCCGACTATTGTAATGGGAAATTATTAAAATCCATAAAAAGCTTTACAACTGAAACATCTGCAATTATAATAATTTATGCAATTATAATAATTTATGCAATTATATACATCCTCTCCCGTTAGGAAAAGATTCGCGACCTCGAATCTGCAGGTAATCTGTTCTGGTACAATATGCAATACTTTGACACAGTGGCGGAGCCAGGATCAGAGGAGAGGGGGGGCGAAAATTAATTTTTTATTTTGCATAATATTAGTATATTCATTTGTATATACTCATTTGGTTAATTACCAAAATATTAACATTTAACAACATTTGAAAGATTGAAAAAAATGTACTATTGCTCGGTCCAACAGACATAAAAAGTAGTTTAAAATAATAATAATAAAATTTTGCCTTAACTTAAACAATGATTTTAACTACATATTTTTTGAAAAATAAAATAAAAAACTACAACCAAGTTGTTTTAAAAAGTGAATCTTTTAAGTTAGAGCAAATTTATTTTCTCTATACGAAACCACTACATAAAGAGAAATACAATTATGTAAATGAAAAGAGAGCAAAAAGGTGGTAAGCTAATTAAGATCACTTCATTTGACTCTTACTCTAAGTGTTTAATGATGTAATGTTTCATTGAGGATTACTTTTCAAATTGAAAGAATAAATTGTGTTGGACAAATAAATAAATAAAAAATCAAAACACGTATGAACCAATAAATTAAAAAAGATTCGTATAGATGAGTTTATTTATCTAAACATTAATACACCGAAGGTCGGTATAAAAAAAATGTTAATCCATGGAAGATAATGGTCGAAACAAAACATTCAAAACATGGGGATTATATGAACGGATTTTGAAACAAAACAATCAAATAATAGTAGCATTGTTAATTTCATAAAAAAAATAGAGATAATGAGAGACCTTGAGAAGATTTATTAAAATTGAGAGAGAATTTTTTCATTGGGATACATATCATGAGATTTTGTTAAAATTGATAGAGGAATAGCAATAGAAATAAAAAAGATTTGTTAAAATTGATAAAGGAATAACCATAGAAATAAAAAATGATTAAGTATAGTGTGATATCTAATAATGTCATGATGAGTAATTTTATACTATACAATTTTTAAAACAAATAATTTAATAATATTAACAAAATTTTATTTTATATATATATTAAAAAAGATAATTGCTTTGACATGCTTGGTATATTCATAAATTGACTTATGCCAAAGATATTGATATATTCTTGGCAGCATTGTAACTCCTCAAAGTTCAACCAAGTCATTTTAAAAAGAAGATAAAAGGTTTGAAGGGTCTATAATGATATGTATGAAATTCGAACCCGAATCGAACTTGTATGGACAACTGTGTGGACCGACGGGCTTACCACTTTTTCAAAGGACGATATACATATACAACATATATTGGTTCAAAGCTGGTGTTAAAGATTATAAATTGACTTATTATACTCCTGACTATGAAACCAAAGATACTGATATCTTGGCAGCATTCCGAGTAACTCCTCAACCCGGAGTTCCACCTGAAGAAGCAGGTGCTGCGGTAGCTGCCGAATCTTCCACTGGTACATGGACAACTGTGTGGACCGACGGGCTTACCAGTCTTGATCGTTACAAAGGACGATGCTACCACATTGAACCCGTTGCTGGAGAAGAAAGTCAATTTATTGCATTAAACCTAAATTGGGATTATCCGCTAAGAATTACGGTAGAGCAGTTTATGAATGTCTCCGCGGTGGACTTGATTTTACGAAAGATGATGAAAATGTAAATTCTCAACCATTTATGCGTTGGAGAGACCGTTTCTTATTTTGTGCTGAAGCAATTTATAAAGCACAGGCCGAAACAGGAGAAATCAAAGGGCATTACTTGAATGCTACTGCAGGTACGTGTGAAGAGATGATCAAAAGAGCTGTATTTGCGAGAGAATTGGGCGTTCCTATTGTAATGAGAATCATGGTATGCACTTTCGTGTACTAGCTAAAGCGTTACGTTTGTCTGGCGGAGATCATATTCACGCCGGTACCGTAGTAGGTAAACTGGAGGGGGAAAGGGAGATCACTTTAGGTTTTGTTGATTTACTACGTGATGATTTTGTTGAAAAAGATCGAAGTCGCGGTATTTATTTCACTCAAGATTGGGTTTCTCTACCAGGTGTTCTGCCTGTTGCTTCAGGTGGTATTCACGTTTGGCATATGCCAGCTCTGACAGAGATCTTTGGAGATGATTCCGTACTCCAATTCGGTGGGGGAACTTTAGGGCACCCTTGGGGAAATGCACCAGGTGCCGTAGCTAATCGAGTAGCTCTCGAAGCGTGTGTACAAGCTCGGAATGAGGGGCGTGATCTTGCTCGTGAGGGTAATGAGATTATCCGTGAGGCTGCCAAATGGAGTCCTGAATTAGCTGCTGCTTGTGAAGTATGGAAGGAGATCAAATTTGAATTCCCAGCAATGGATACTTTGTAATCCAGTAATTTGTAATCCAATAATTATGGTTCGTTCTATTAATTAATTGCAATTAAACTCGGCCCAATCTTTTACTAAAAGGATTGAGCCGAATACAAAGATACTTATAAATATATTTATGTATTATAAATTTATATATATTTTAATTTCTTATGTTTTTTTTTGAATTTCATTTTTTATGAATAGCTAAAATAGAATAGATAATTTAGTTATCTAGATATTTCGGGTCTTAAATAAAAAATATAAGACAAAAAAATGAAACGTTTCTATTCTTAGTCCGTATCCATAATGAATACTATTTATCTTTATGATTGGTGTCTTTTGTTTTCTATATCGTACCATAGTTTCGTTTCGGATCGTGGATCTAGCTAAATACTAACTTTTGTTACCCATCTTGTATATTCTATTATAATATTAGATTACCTCTTTTATCTTTTCGTTTCTTCTTGGATTTGAATAGAAAAAACTTATTAAGTTAAGTCGAAGATACTTTATTTTATGAAATTATGAAAAAGGTTCTCCCGGCTCATAAGGGAGAACATCTATTTCTTTTTTCGATGTAAATTTCGCACAAGATGGGGGCTGCTCAATTTTTTTTTATTTCATTCATCTCTTTTTAATATTTCTATAATTTTAGAGTTTAGAATATAATCGAATTTATATTTAAAATTCGAATTATAACATAATGAATTATAACAATTATAACAGAAGATATAGATAATATAGAGAATTCATAAATTAAGAATATTTCATAATATATCTAATTTTCTAATTTGAATTCATTATGTTTTCTCCATCTTATTCTTTTTTCAAATATTGACAACATTGTATCAAAGAAATATAATCCGATCGTGAATAAATGGATCGATTTCACGTTCTATTTATTCACGTTACATAGACTTCTTTTTTACTTCAGCAAACAAACGGCGGGTTCCTTGTATTGTTTGTGATGTGATACAAACAAAAAATTCGTTTTTGATTCATAAGTCATAAAAAAAGTGTATAACATAGGAGACAAAGGGGGTATATATCATTTTTGATTTTTTTTTTGCGATTTGATGATCTACGCACCCTGTATTTTTTATGAATTGGATTGGGGTTGCTAACTCAACGGTAGAGTACTCGGCTTTTAAGCGCGACTCCATTTTTTACACATTTCTATGAAACAATTGGTTCATCCATACCACTGGTAGAGTTTGTAAGACCACGACTGATCCAGAAAGGAATGAATGGAAAAAACAGCATGTCGTATCAATGGCGAATTAAAAAAAATTCAGTTGGGTTGAATGAATAAAGGGGTAGAGTTTGGTGACTCCAATTATAATTATATGGAAACAAAAAGCAACGAGCTTTCATTTTGAATTTTAATGATTATCCCATCTAATTTGTATGTTAAAAATAGATTAGTGCTTGGTGTGGGAAAGGCTTTTTTCCCTAATTAATTTTTTTTTTTAAGAGTCCTTATTATTAGCTATTCTCCATTATGTTATGAGGTGGCGATAAATGTGTAGAAGAAAGAGTATATTGATAAAGTTAAGATTTTTTTTTCCAAAATCAAAAGAGCGATTGGTTTGAGATAAAAAGATAAATAAAAATAAAGGATTTCAAACTAGCTTGTTATCCTAATTAGATGAAAAGGAAAAAAGCGAGGTGAGATAATCCGTTGATGAGTTTTACTTGTTTTCTAGGTATGGTATCTATTCCGATTCGTTTTTTAGTCTAATCTATTAGATAGTAGAATACCCAGTTTTGACCGTATCGCACTATGTATCATTTGATAATCCACTGAATCCCAGATCCTTTGACCCAATCGAATTTCAAAAATGGAGGAATACCCAGTATATTTAGAATTTGATAGATCTCGTCAACAGGACTTCCTATACCCACTTATTTTTCGGGAGTATATTTATGGAATCGCTTACGGACATGATTTAAATCGATCCATTTTTGTAAAAAATGTAGGTTATGACAAGAAATCTAGTTTACTAATTGTAAAACGTTTAATTACTCGAATGTATCAACAGAATCCTTTGATTCTTTCTGCTAATGATTTTCACAAAAATCAATTTTTGGCGTATAACAAGGATTTAGATTCTCGAATAATATCAGGGGGATTTACCGTCGTTGTGGAAATTCCATTTTCCCCACAATTAAGTTCTTTTTTAGAGGAAACACAAATAGTAAAATCGTATAATAATTTGCAATCAATTCATTCCATTTTTCCCCTTTTCGAGGATAAATTTACATATTTAAACTATGTGTCAGATATACGAATCCCCTATCCTATCCATCTGGAAATATTGGTTCAAACTCTTCGATATTGGTTGAAAGATACCCCTTTCTTTCATTTATTAAGGTTTTTTCTTATGAGTTTTGTAATTGGAATAGTAGTCTTATTACTCCAGAAAAATTGATTTTTACTTTTTCAAAAAGTAATCCAAGATTTTTCTTGTTTCTGTATAATTTTTATGTATGGGAATACGAATCTATCTTCCTTTTTCTACGTGATAAATCATCTCATTTACGATTAAAATCTTTTAGCGTTCTTTTGGGGCGAATCTATTTCTATGCAAAAATGGAACATCTTGTAGAAGTATTTTCTAAGGATTTTTCTCCTACCTTATCATTCTTCAAAGACCCTTTCATTCATTATGTTAGATATCAAGGAAAATCTATTCTAGCTACAAAGAATACACCTTTTTTTATTAAAAAATGGAAATACTATTTTATCCATTTCTGGCAATGTCATTTTGATGTTTGGTATCAACCCGAAACGATCCAATTAAACCTATTATCCAAGCATTCATTTTATTTTTTGGGCTATTTTTCAAACGTGCAGCTAAATCCTTCTGCAGTAAGGAGTCAAATGCTGCAAAGTTCATTTCTAATCGAAAATGTTATGAAAAATTTTGATACAATAGTCCCAATTATTCCTCTAATTAGATCATTGGCGAAAGCTAAATTTTGTAATGGATTGGGGCATCCCATTAGTAATTCGATCTGGGCTGATTCACCCGATTTTTTTATAATTGATCGATTTTTGAAGATCTATAGAAATATTTCTCATTTTTACAATGGATCCTCAAAAAAAAAAAAATTTGTATCGAATAAAGTATATACTTAGGCTTTCTTGTGTGAAAACTTTGGCTCGTAAACACAAAAGTACTGTACGCGCTTTCTTAAAAAGATTATATTCGGGGGAATTATTGGAAGAATTCTTTACAGAGGAAGAAGAGATTCTTCCTTTGCTCTTTTCAAAAGCTTCTTGTACTTTTCAGGGGGGGTTATATAGAGGTCGTATTTGGTATTTGGATATTCTTTTCATTAACGATCTGTTGAATCGTGAATGATTGGTTATCATACTTTGAAAATTATCCTTAAATGTGGATAATATAGAAATTTATTTCTTTCAATTCCTATAATATTAATCTAATCTATAGGATTTTGAAATGTTCATGTGAAGATTTACGATTCATTAATTGAGTATTTCACTTTCTTAGAGTCTTATTCTGGGTAAGTCACTCGGGTTTCCGTGTATACATAGAGAAAGCCGTGTGCAATGAAAAATGCAAGCACGGCTTGGGGAGGGATTTTTTATTGTTTAATTGTAGAATGTAATTCAAAAACAAATTATCTACTTCATCCGACTAGTTCCGGGTTCGAGTCCCGGGCAACCCATATTAATAAAAAAAAAATTATTCATAATTAATATATCGAAGTTATATGTGCATACCATAAGCGAAGTCATATATATAGAATATGGGAAACCTTTTTTTCTTCTTTTTTTGTGAATGAATAAAATGCAGTAAAAAAAGCGAATTCGCATAAATATAGATGGATAGGAGCATACAATGGATATTGGTATTGGTTGACACCGGTATATAAGTCATGTTATACTGTTGAATAACAAGCCTTTTCCATTATCTAATTCTAGAGAATTTGTGCTTGGGAGTCCCTTATGATTAAATAAACCAAGATTTTACCATGACTGCAATTTTAGAGAGACGCGAGAGCGAAAGCCTATGGGGTCGCTTTTGTAACTGGATAACCAGCACCGAAAACCGTCTTTACATTGGATGGTTTGGTGTTTTGA
>JAVKPL010001703.1:60000-169192 GCA_032173675.1 Gastrolobium villosum
AAACCTAATAAGATAAGAAAGCGAAAGAATCCACTTCTAATTCGAATGAACAAAAAAAGAACCTTTCATCAGAAGATATCAATTGCTAAGATTCGAAGGAATTATTCCTTTTCATGAATACACAAAAGAGAACTTATCATAATGAAGTCAAATTTCAAAATAAAAGGATGCCCCTTTTTAAAATTTAAAATACAAAATTTTTGAAAAAATGTGTTTTGCTAAAAAAGCGTTCTTTGTCCTTCTTCTTTTTCAAAATACTTCAATAGGTACATGCAAAAAAGAAGCTAATTCTGCAGCTTTTTGTTCCACTTCTCGCGGAATAAAATTCTCGTCAATACGAGCTAAGGGAATGGTTCCCTTTCCTATGGTTTCCATATAAAGGACACGGCAAGTAGAAATACCCTCCTTAACTTCGAGTCTGATGGACTGAATATCTTTGATAAGGAATCGGAGAAAAATACGAGATCCCCAACGAAAAATACACACTATTCCCATATCGAATCGATCATAACCACTACCCACATTCCACGAAATTGTACACCACAAATAAGAACTAATAAAGAGACCCGCAATTCCATAGAAAGACATAACGATCCCTTGTGGAAAAAAAATAATTTCCTGAGACGGAAATAAAGATAACAAATTCTTACCAAGATAACTGGAAGTTCCAACCAATAAGAATCCCAATGAACCTACAAAAAGGATAAAGGCCCAGCAAAAATTGCTTGTTTTTTGAGACCCGTTATAAGTTCTATCCATATACGTTCTGATCGCCAACTCATACTTGATCCAGTTCTACTTTATTGGAATAGGGGGAATAAAAAACCCAAGCAAATGAATTTTATTTTACTTATCTTATCCAAAGTAACTTTCATCAACTAGCATTATTTTGATATAAACCTTTAGGAGTAAATCATCGAACTGTTTCCAGATCTAAAAAAAAAAACATACGAGATTTGTCTCCACTATCCGTATCTAAAAAATCTTGTTTTTTTGAACATGAAGAAATAAGGAAGCCATTGCAATTGCCGGAAATACTAGGCCCACTAAAGGCACCAAAATGGAGGGTAGGGTTATCATAGAATGGGGACCTCGATTTAATATTTGTACCTTTTATATATATATTTCTATTAATTTTTTAATTATTCCTGTTTTTATAGTCTATAATCAATCGAATTCATATATACTTATACTTAGTAAAATTGAATAATTATACTAAATATATATATATAAAAAAAAAAGATTAAGAAAAGAATCAAGAGTATAAATAGAATCAAATAATCAATAATATAAGGAATGTAGAATGAAATAAATGGATAGATTTCGCTTTCTATTTCTGCAAGAAGCAAATGTATGATAATACACCCTTTTTTTATTCTTAGTACTCTTCAAGTATTATCGTCTTACTATTATCCTGTGTGTTCTAATTTTCTTTTTGTCTCATAATTTATTTGTGAAAAAAAAAATAATTTTAGTCTATGCTTGATTTTTCATTTTGAGTCAAAGGAAAGAAAGCATGGAGCTGAAATAACTCACTCAGAACCCACTTTAAAGTATTACGCGGTACGATTGAATCAAATAAGCCTTTTTGGAATAAATATTCTGCTCCTTGTGAACCTTCTGGTACTGCCTTATTTAATGTTTGTTCAATTACTCTTTTACCCGCAAATGCAATGTAAGCGTTTGGTTCGGCAATAATGATATCCCCCAACATGCCAAAACTAGCTGTCACCCCACCTGTAGTAGGAGATGTCAGGATCGATACATAGAATAAGTTTTTATTTGTTTGATAATCATATAAAGCCGAAGATATTTTAGCCATTTGCATCAAGCTCAAACTTCCTTCTTGCATACGTGCTCCTCCGGACGCACATACCAGAATAAGAGGTAAAAGCTCATTGGTAGCATATTCGATCAAACGGGTTATTTTCTCACCTACTACGGATCCCATACTACCTCCCATAAATTGAAAATCCATAATCCCTACTGCTACAGGAATACCGTTTAGTTGACCTGTACCTGTTTGAACAGCCTCAGCTAATCCTGTTTTTCTTTGATAAGAATCAATACGATCTTTATAAGGTTCTTCTTCTGAATGAAATTCAATGGGATCCAGAGAGACCATGTCTTCATACATAGGATTCCAAGTACCCTGATCAATCGAAAGTTCAATTCTATCTAAACTGTTCATTTTCAAATGATATCCACAGTGCTCACAAATATTCATTTTGGATTGAAACAATTTCTTATAATTTAATCCATAACAATTTTCACATTCTATCCACAAATGTTTGTATTTTTGATTTTCATCGAGATCATTAGAACTTTCTCTTCTAGTTAAATCACTATCATTTGTGTCAAATGTTTGTGCTGTCATTATATTTTCACTATCATCTATAATGTGACTATTAAAGATTTGAGAACGAAGATAACTCTCAATGCAACTATTAATGTCATTATTCCAACTAGATTGAGTCCCATACATGTAATGATCATCATCATTCTTAGAGAAATTATTCAGATAGCTAGAATTCTTATAACTATAACTAGAAAACAAACTTTCTGGTTCACTTAGAAAAGAATGATGATTGCCAATTTCCAAAATTTGATTTTCAATATCAAAATATATGGACCTATTTTTGTGGCTATAGAAAACGAAATTGTATGTCAACAACAAAAATGAAAAAATAAGGTATGAATAGAACAAGATAACGGAGGGGGATAAAATAGAAAATAGTTATCAAAATCTATATACAAGTCATCCACACCTTCTTTTCTTATTTCATTAATTGAATTTCATTTGTTGATTAGGACAAAATTCCATAAAAACACCGGCCCTTTTTGAAATATCCTGAACGGTTCCTGTAGGTTGAGCGCCCTGCTCAAGGAAATATTGAATAACAGGAATTGTAACAGCCCGTTACGTACCGGTATTGTTAACATTAATTATGATATTAAGCGCAGTTACAATCACAACAATTCATTTATAAAAATACGAATAAACTTTTTCCGATTATTACGCGAACAGTTAAAGTATAAAAAACGTAATAATTAAAAGCTATGATCGTAACTGAAACACTAGCGGAAGACTTACTTAAACTATTTATACACTTTATTTTACTACATATTAGACACTAAGGGGTTCCCATAAACCCACTTAGCCAATTCCTCACTTTTTACGTTTTTACCAACTTAACCAGATTCACTAATTAATTTTTCTGTGAACACAAAAAAAATCCAAACCTAAACTCCAGGTTATCCTTTTTCCTTATTCAATTACCTTTCTAACAAGCTATTACACACTCGATTCCGAGCTCGTTAGCTCCGGTTATCACCGTTTGAAGTCGGACAAACAACATTGCCCACCATCTCCAAAATAGCCCAAAGCCTCCAATTTCACAGAATATTCTGCACCTAACCACAACACCAATGTCTCTCAAACTTTTACACCATAGACTAGACACCTCAAACTTCGATTTGATATATTGTATGTTTAATTTGACCAAGTAACGAAGCAAGAATTAATTTCCCAACACAGACCCGAATCTGCCCACTGGTACTGGCTAGAACAGGGCAGATTGTGCCATCAGCCACCATGGGTTGCGCACACCACCAATGATTCTAGGATTTTGACACAACGTAGGGGACATCTTAAGCTTCAAAATGGAGTATGACACGTCCCAATCGGACCACTGTGGATAGAGATACGCTCTCCCGAAGTTCACCCAAAAACTGCCAATTCTACGGAAACTTCGCCAGAGTTTCCTTTGTATTTCCTAAAATCCCCAATTTTGCATAAGCTGTTTAACACTACAATTACACCAGAAATCCAGAAAAATCCAATGGGTGGCACACACAAGGACCAACAACGCCTTGGGGCACTTACAACACAATCCAATTTACACTTAAAACATAAGCAGTTCACTTTCAAATCTTTTATAGTTTCAATCACTAACTTTCAATTCCATGCATATATCATCATACAGATAATCATAACCTAAAATAGGCCTAAAGCCCTTCCATCATAATAAGCATATATCCATGGTATATTTACAATACTGAATTTCAATTACACTTATACTTTAACTTCAATTTACAATAATCCACATATTACAACTTTACTTAACAAATAATTCAACTAAAATGACAAATATAATACACTGAAGCAAAATATGCATCACTACTCCACTCATCATCATGCGAGCTTCTTGCCCGCTGCTCCATGTCCACTGGTACATCCTGAAATAATGCCCCTAGACGGGGTGAGATATACGGATATATCTCAGTAACCAAGAGGTTCTGGAGAAAACTCTGCCCAATGGTTCACTTCGATGTATATCAATAATATAAAACAACATCACTATTATAAAATGGGATAAAGCAAGGGATTTAGAGAAAGGGGGTAATATCAGAAAACAACTACGACATGCAGGATGGTAGCTACCAATACCACGCCATGTCCTCGACTATACGCCTATGGGTACTACCCCTGGCGTGTTCATAGAACAACCCACCAAGGTACCCCTTCCAACCATATACACCCGAGACTACCTAGTGTGCTCCTATCCGGATAACACACCACGACCCTGGGTCAACTGGAACTCCCTCTCGGAGACCTATCCAGTGGCAGTCTGGAAACTTGCCCGAAGGCTAAAATATCTACTGGCCAGAGATCTGGTACATAAGTACCCACTGTGATAATGCATATGCATGCTCATGCTGTTCTACACTACTCATACACACTTCCTACCATCACCCTCAACGGGTATGGTGGAACACACAAGGGGAACAAGCCCCAGTACCAAGAGGTTACCTTTCTTTTTATCCGTTCACTGAGCTCCGCAGAAACTCCACTTATAGCTTGACACACAAGGAATTCCTACATAGAGGTCAATTCCACACACTTAGGACTTTAAACCACACTTGAATTTCAAAATAGCATGTGCAAATCACATCACTTACCTCAATTCACTTGGTCCAGGACCAAGGGCAATCCACTGTTTCACTGTTCTGGGTTTAAATCCACGTACGGCAACCTATACAACCATGTATAGCTGTCAGTTTCAGTCAAAATACGTCAAAACGCGAAAACGTCATATTTCACATCACCACTAGGAGGGTTCGGCCATAACAGTGCATTTTTAGAATTTATTTTTCTAAATTTTCTTTCTCATTTTATTCCACTCACTTAGGTTACCCAAAGGCTAATTCAATCGCCATTTTTCCGTTTTACGACTTTTACGCAACGTTTTGCGAAATATTACACTTTAGGCACATTAGGCCAATTTCAACACTTATTATTTTTGCATTGATCCTTACACATGCCAATCACCACACAACCCATCTAATGACTTTTTCAACCCACAACACATCACTAAAATTTTCCAAAACATTATTTACTCACTTATACCTAAATGGACGGATTCTATGTATGGCCAAACCAAGGATTTTCACTCAATTCCTATGGTCCACACCTCACACAATCACTTCATATCATCATATAATCACACTACAATTCACCATACAACACGTCAACGCAAAATTCAAAAATCCAATTCATGACCTCAAATTTTCCTAAGTTAAAATTCATCATTTTTCACTTAAAATTTTCATTGCATTTCTAGCATTAATGCATCATTCTAAGACATTATCATCTAATAGACATTTTCCATTTGAGCTCTCTAACACAACATATCACAAAATCCCTCTTTAGGGTCAATAATCAAAACTCAAAATTCAACCAATGAAATGTTGAAATAACTCACCCAATTGCACGGTATATGGCTCCACCTAAGTATACTCCACCTTGGAGCATTTGAAATCAACATAATCACCCTTTTTGCATGAAAATTGCAACCTTGTAGGGGGTAGACCTCCTCGCACACTCAGTTTAGGAGGTGTTTTCCATCAAGATTCAACACAAACTTTGTTGAATTTGGTTAAGTATCGCTTAGTTTTGGAGGAGAAAGAAAAGCTTCCACGGAGGGGGAAATGGGGAGGGCTGCGCGCTGCCAAGAGAGAGAGAAGGAGGGGAGGAGGTGAAGAATAGTGATTTGGGGTGTTTTAAGTGGGAACGGATCCCATGCGATTTAAAACTCATCCGAATTTCCCTCTGATCTCACTAAACGTCCACAAATTCAAAACCTATTTAGAAATTCTAATTTTTAATATTAACTAAACTCCTTCAATTATACTCACTCAGATAAATCTGGAGCTTTCCGGTGGTTCGGGAAAAACACTGCTTTAAGCTACAGCGCGCGCCGTTGGCACGCTTCCACAAATTGACTTAAATTCCTCAAATATTATCAGAAATCATATTTCCTATTTCTATGGACCATTTAAAATTCATATTTGAAACCTAGAGCTCAAAATTCCACTGGCACGTTTTACGGTGCAATCTGACTGCGATATTTTTACCCGCGAAAAACATTATTCACTGATTTTTCTGAAACTTGCCTATCCACTCAATTTTTCGTTCTAAATCCATTTCCAGGCTTATTTTTATCATCTGAGACCTTCTGCTCAATTTTTTTATCTTTCTAGGGTTGCGTGTTGGCTAATTACCGTTTTGCCCTTTCTTTGTATTTTGGCCTAATCTTTGGGATTTTCACTAATCCATCACTTAATTACTCACTTAATACTTTAATTACTTAATTTATAATTGTGAGGTGTTATAGGAATATTTAAATAGGTTTGATTCTTTATTGGATCATAAAAACCCACTTTCCGAAGATCCCCCTCTTCGGGATCGAACATCAATCGCAACGATTCGATAAACGGCTCATTGGGATAGAGATAGATGACCAACAACCCCCCTGGAAACGTATAAGAAGTTTTCTCCTCGTACGGCTCGAGAAAATTACAAGTTATGTCTATGTATCAATCAAATAGTTCAATAAAATAATCAAATCAACTAGACTAGGGTTTCAGTCTTTTTTTATTATTATTCTTTCTTAAAAAAAACTCCTATTATTCACAATCTCATAACTCAAATTGGATCATAACTCAAAGGAAAAGAAAAGTTTTAGTTTTTTTATTTCACTTATTGAGCGGTATCTGCCCCCTTTCTTTTCTTGCCTTTATTTATTTAGAATCTTATTTTTTCACTTTAATGGAATTGTAATTCTAATTGTCGAGCCAAGAGCACTTCCGTTTCTATATACTAGAAAAAATGGCGGATGTTAGAATCCACAGATAATCGAATCATGTCTTTCAAGTCGCACGTTGCTTCAAACGAAGTTTTACCATAACATTGATTCCCTTACCTTAGTTCGGATCCGGTATGTAATTGATTTCTTTATTTTATTAAATCGTGAATAGTCATTGATTGAATTGATAAATAAGAATCTATTTACTTCTACTAGGTTTTCTCTCTATATGACTGTAAAATTTCTAAAGTAAAGAAGTATAACAAAATTTAAATTAACTCGATGTTGTATGAATCTATTTTCTATTCTATTTGAATAGTTTGTAAAATATAAAAAATGGAATTTTTTCAAAAAAAAAAAGATAAATAAATATGAAATAAACTATAATATAAAAATAGAATAAGAATAAAAAAAGGGAGAGGGTATAGTCTTTATTCTGATATTTAATTTGTATTCACATAAGATAGATACACATCATGAATAGATATGTTCTGGGACGGAAGGATTCGAACCTCCGAATAGCGGGACCAAAACCCGTTGCCTTACCGCTTGGCCACGCCCCATTTTTGATTTGGAACTAATACTATTATGGATATTGGTTGTTCGTCAATTCTAGTTCATAAATTTCTATAGAAAAAATTGTTAATAGGATTTTGACGTGTATATTTTTATATGTATATATAGAATTCAATTCAGATATTCTATTAAAGTATGATTTCTTCTATTTGTAGGTCTGATATTATTCATTTTTTAGTAGTTTTACTCATTTATGAATATGAATATTAATTCATATCTATAATTCATTTAATTCATAAAAGAATTATGTATTTCTTAGAAATTAATAGATAGCATAAAATAGTCTAAATCGTAATATTATTATTAATATAAGTATTCATAACATAAATGAAATATTATAAATAATCATATTCTATTTTTATTTTTGAATATTCAAAATAACAAATAAAATATATATATAGTCATTTAATATCTTAATGATTTTAATCATATACAACTTTTCTTTTTTGAATATACAATTTCAAATAGAAGATTATTAAAAAAAAATAGATTATTAATCAAATTAATAAACATAGAACAAAATTGGAATAAAAATTATAATTTTATTACACATATTAATATAAAAGCTGAATCTAGGATTAAATCTTGTGCCCTTGCTATTAAATTGTTCGGTAGATTCATGATGTGCCAGATCTAGGGTTTCACTAATTATTTGGGGGCAGATAATTGTGTATGTGCCTATTTCGTGTATCATTATTCTTTGTAATGGAAAAATGTGAATTTTCTAATGCAAGCTCTTACACTCTTACTTTTCATATGGTAGCTGGTATCTTTTGGATTTGACAATTGTGTATGTGGCTTGATTCTTATTGGTTGCCTTCATACCTTTCTAAATCAGTACTCACTGATGGATGCTCATGAAAGAGTTATAAGCAAAGTGAGGGCAATTGCTTATGCTGAAATAATTGTACTCATGAGCTTGACAATATTATTTTATTAATTTTAATATTGTCAAATTACATTCTTGAATGTTTACTATTTTATTTATTTATTTTTATCTTTATTTATTTATTTTTATTTTTTTTGTCAACCCTTTCGTATCTTTTATATGGGTTCATCTATCACCGATCTCAATTAACTTCGGATAAAAAGTGTTGTTGATATTAACATTCTTGAATCTTTGAAATTTTGTTTGGTTCATGGACTATACATATGTATATTTTTTATTATGTTATTAAAATAATGATTATTTTAACCGTATAAGAAAATGGTTAGGTGCAGAGAGGATCAGAGATTTTGGAGTGGGAAGAGAGAAAAGGAGAGTGATAAGGATTGGGAGTTTGGGTGCAGAGAGCTTGCACATGCCATTGAGAGATTTGGAGAGATATGAGAGAGTGGAAGCAGCGAAGCAGAGGCAAATGGTGGAGTTGGAGAAACAGAGGATGCAGTTTGCTAAGGATTTGGAATACCAAAGGATGCAGCTTTTCATGGAAACGCAAGTTTTGCTGCAGAAAATCAAACGCACCAAGCGTTCTTCCGCAGCTGGTGAGTTTTTTTTTTTTTTTTTTTTTTTTTTTTGAGTTAGTTCCTATTATCTGTGCATTATATATAGTTTAATAGTTCTATGTTGTTGTTTGTGTTTTTCATCCTTTGCTGTTTGGAGTTAGGGTACACTGTAAACCCCATTACATGTCTGGCTTAATAGTTCTATACTGTGATGTTGTCTGTGGATTGGTGTGTTGGTTTTGTTGGCTGCTAATGCTTAATCTTTAGGCTTGTGGATTTTTGTAATGTATCAATTTGGTTGTATGTTTGCTTGCTAGAATTGGGAATTTCTAATGGGTTTCTTCATTAATTATATGTAATTTATACTTTTAGAGGAAAGTGCACGGGAACTTGGTATGGTTGATATTTTTGGTATTTTGATAGAGTTAATTTTTATAAATTGATGTGCTGAACTGATATTAGGAGGGGTTCTATGAATCCTTACTCAAAGTAATTGGAAGTCTATTTTTTTTTTTTTTTAAATCTGTTTGAAACTAATCTTTTTTAGTCAACTTAAATGGAATATTTTGATCAGTTGTGTTTTTCCCCTTGGGACTGTGATGGAAAAAAATTGTTCATGTCTGTCATCCTCTTTTTCAGAATGCTGCATGTTGGTTCCCAATCATATGCATTATTCTGGAAAAATAATCCAACAATTTTATGCCTTAACTGTATCAGATTCCTAACAATTTCATGTCTGTCATCCTCTTTTTCAGAATCCTCATGTTTTCATGGCTTAACCGTATCAAATTCCTAACAATTTTACCCTTTGATGTTGTTTATTTTTTGAAAATGGAAAGATGTCATATTCCAGTATCTTGAATATAAAGAGACTGTGAAGAAACTTGGCCTTTAAAGTTCTTGATTCCCCATGATAGCTATCATGCTTTTATTGGATGTCCTTGCCTACAGACACTTGTTTCAGGATATGGTTATGCTTGCTTTTAGTAAAGCTTTTCTTTCTAAAGGCTTTGCAACTGTTTGTATCAATTGATAACAAACAAATTCAGGGTTGTTGTCACCTTTTTTTATTATTATTTTTTTAGTCATGTGCTAATTATTGGGTTTTGCTCTTTCACTAAAGCCCAATAAGGCTTAGTGTGTAAGAAGAGCCCAAGAAACCTTAGGCCCATTCTGATTAGGGTTAGGGTTTCTTGGAACCCGTACTTATACTCCGCTTATAGCCATCAGCCACAATGAGAGGGTTTCCACTTGGTGGTTGCAGAGGGCTGATGGATGGTCATCTCCCTGAAAGTGAAAGAGTGCCTACACACTTCCCGTTCCCCTTGAGTCATAGTCTGGAAGGTCTGCCACAGTCCAGCATCAAGGGATTTGTTCGTGCTGCGGCGCTGAGATGAGCAGTTCGTGAAGAGGAATCACATAAGGAAAGATTCTACACGAGATCTGCGCACCAAGAGGTAATCGTGAAACGAGGATGATTCGGTAAGCATACCAATATACTAGGTCCTAAATCGCTTCCGCATAAATCCAATAGTTCCTACAATTGGTATCAGAGCCAGGTTATCAACTGTTTGTATCATGTGCTAATTATGTAAAAAAAACCACCATTTTTTAAACTGCACTTTGGCGTATTGAATAGGTATGTATTTATAATAATTCAGAGTTCTCTCCCTGACCAGGGGTGAGATGTTGAAGATATTTGCAATTTCATTTATTGTATTTATTTTTGCAAGGATGGTTCTGTTAGTGTTTACTAGTGATTTGTTGTGTCCTGTATGCACCAAAGCAGAAAAATGTCTAGCAACTACTTCTGATCTGGTTATAGGAATTGAATGGTTATTTTGGATTACTTATCAACAAGGGAAAAGTAAAACCTTAGGTGTAGAACTATGGGAATTTTTTTTTAAGGCTCGGCCTAGACTTTTTATAGGAATCCACAAGAAAAACAACACAAGTTCTTTTTAGAACACGAAAAGATCACTTAATACTTTTAGAAAAAACCATTATATTTATATTTAAAAACACATTATATTCAATTATAAGGTACTCTTTCTAAGTAGGTTCATGGGTTTCCAAGAAAAGATTGTATAAGGATTGCTACGAGACTTTTCTGTTGTCATATATCACTTTCATGATTTGAGTGTGACCTTTTCTTTTGGTGCTTCAGGTGTACGTATTCGGTATTCCCCTTTTTTTTAAAAGAAAATATTTATTCTCATTTAAATCAACACATTTATCTTTATTTTCATCAAAATCTTAACTTTTTATCCTTTTGCAAGAGCATGCTAAGTAGAAAACATAGGGAAAGTGAGTGAAATGGAAATTCAGAATCCTTTGGTAAGATGGCACTAGTATCAAAAGCATGGTTCCCACAAGGATGTTATAGGAATCCAAAGTAGACAAACCTCAACATCTGCATAAAGCTAAAACTATATATATAAAGTATTATAGCATGAGCTTCAAATTCTGTTCCACACGTGGGTGGGGTCTTTAGTTCCCTGTTTCTTTTTCGTATGGGATCAATCAAAGAAATTTTCTTTCTTTCTTTTCTTCATTGCATTGAAAATAGAAATAGAGAAGAGCAAAAACTATATCTCAGAAATACTAATTACCTAAGTGAAGTTTGTTGGGATATACTATATCTCTTTTTTTTGCAGTGTTTATTTATTTTTAATATTGCAGAAAGCTGAGGAAGAGAAGTTGGAGAAGCTTGCTCGAAAGGTATGCCCTCAAATTTCACTCTCCCCCCAACACCCAAATGTTTTATGATTTCAGCAGATTACATGCTGCAATGCTTAAAAGTTCCTAGATGTTGAATTGGATTTTTATTGATATTTTGTTGGTTCATTGACTCATAATTCTGCATTTAGTTTTCTGATTTCTCAGTATTCAGTCATTTTTAGAGTTTCAGAAATAAAAAGGGTTAAAGAAGAAGTCCAAAGATTTGAGTACTAGACATATTATCTTCTCCATAATTTCTTTACACCTAATATTAAAAGTCCAAAGATGAATTTCCTTTTGTGAGCAGTGTGTGGCTGGGTGGTTCTTGGCCCAGTTCTGAACTGAGTCTCTAGGAAGTTCCTGTAGCTGGTTGATTATGAGAGGGAATACAACAGGGATAAGAACTGTTTGAACAAAGTAGGAGCAGAACTCGTATAGGTACGACCCCATAACTTCAAATCTTAAGGGTTAGGACAAATTTTTTTATCTGGGTAAGACTACTAACTTATCTGTCTTCACAGCAAGGTATTTTAACTCTCATTAATATTAAGAGGAATTAATGAGGCAAGTAAACCTTTAGTTTTCCTTTTTCTAAGAATGAGACAAAATCTACTTCAAATATTTGAAAATGTTATGATAATATTAAGAAATCCATAAACTAGAAATCAAAATTATCCACAGTAATTATTTTTATGTACTTGAAGGCTTCTTCACATGCTTTTTTTGCATTTTGTCTTTTAACTAATTGTATTTATATTTATTTTCTATTGCTTACTTTATACAAACTATTGTTTCCAAAGTGATTTTTCATCTTTAAGATCTCTTTATGTGATTTTTCATTTATTACTTCACATTGGAAAGACCTAGGCTAAGCTACTGGGACTTTTATTTGTATTTCGTTCATTCTTGAATTCATTCTTGAATTCATGCTCTGATGTGTTTGAGATAAAATTAAGTTAGAATTTGGGACTTCCGCTACAGTTATCTTTTTTCTCCTTGATTTCAGTTTACTTCAATGTGAATATTTCCTTCTGAATGCTTTTTTCCAGTGAATCATAATCTTTTCATTTGTTTTTTTTATACAGGTATGATTTGGTGATAAGCCCAATTAAAAGGATTAGGATGCATACAACAATTCTTAGAAGACAGGTATAAAAAATGTGTTTTATATTTTGTTTAGTTTAACAATGAAGTTAATATTTTGTATAGATGTCTTGTGACAATCACAAATTTATAGTTTTAGCTTTATTAGGCAATTATTTCTTTTAAATGATGTAAATGGAAAACTTGATTAGCTCCTTTTGATACAATTATCAACCTATGAATTTTGAGAAATTGTGTAAAAAACATGATTTACTCATATGAATAGAAAAAAAAAAATTTATATTGTGTTAAATTGTGTACTCCACTTTATTTGATTCTCTTTCTTAATTTGGTTTTTGGTTCTTGTATCAAATGCAACTTTTAATATTTATTTTTTATTTGATCGGGAAATTTTGCAATATTTTTTAAAAAATTCCTTATAATTTAGCCACGGTTTTTTCTGTGGTAAAATAAAACTTTTGGTCATTGGAATCCAAATCGTATAGCCACGAATAAAAGTGGCTAATATAACATAAACTGTGGCTAAATCAATGTTACCACATAGACCGCACTTAAATACAAAAAAATACCATGGTTAAAATAATACAAACCACGATTTTTATAATATTTAGCCACTATTTTTGCCGTGGCTAAAGAGTAATTTTGTTGTAGTGATAGTACAATAAGAAATTAATTCTCGACAATGAATCGATTTATATATCTCGGATATATATTGATCCGATTTGATATTGATAGCATCGAAACGTAATTTATTATACCATTGAATTTACCAACGAAAGATGTATCATCTCTATGGGATTAAATCCCGAATAATTTTTACAAAAAAAAAATAAAAAAATCCCGAATCATTTGTTTGAAATTAAAGAGAAATAAAACATAGAGATTGTGGAAGTAAATATTCTCGCATTTATTGCTACGGCACTGTTTTGTAGTTTGGATCAATGATCGCATCTGTGACGTCAACGGTTTTGTTGAACTGAGACATCATTTCCACCAAATCTAGCTCCTTGTTAGAATGTTTTCCTTCCATAGTAGGAGCACATTTCATTTTTCCTTCAAAATCTTTCGCATCCAACTCATCTAGCCGAACACTACACCCTTCTTCAAACAAACTCTTATTGAAGGAAAAATCTGGGATCTCATTGAAATGATAATCTGCTATCTGGGGATGAGCTAGTACTGCAACTTTGCTTGTGCTAGTTTTGTTCTTCATGGAACTAGCATTAGCAGAAGACCTTCTCCGATAGTCTAATGGAGGGTTTTTGTCTAAGTTCAAGCTCTTGATATATTCTTGCAGAAGAGAGCTTCTAGGGTACTTTCTTTTGGAATATTGCCTTCTCTTAGTTGCATTCCAGTGGTTTTTGATTGAGTTCTCAGTTCTTCCTGGCAATCTTTTAGCAATCTCAGCCCATTTATTTCCTATCTCTGAATGAGCTTGGATCAATATCTTATCCTCTTCATTAGTCCATGTGTCCTTCTGCAAAAGGGTGCAAGAAGAATTGAAATCATATTTTTGTGAGTTTGTATATACATATAATATTAAGAGCGAGTCTTTGACGTGCGGTAGTAAGGTCGCTTCTTGTAACCAGATAGTCACGGAGTCTAGGGGTCAAACATTTTGTGAGGCTACGAACAATTGACCCTCATATTTATCATCGCAAGTCAGGAAACCTTGTACATAGATTATATATATATATATATATACACATACGGAAAAGGATCTAATCCGTTTACAAACTTTTTTATAAATTTATAATTTATAAATTACATTATGTCTTGATACAATGTAATATAATTTGCTTTTTCCTTTTTGACCCATAATACATCATTTAAGAGTGTATTGAATGAATTATCTCAGTTTATAAACAAAAAATTTCTAAATATAAACTTTCCTATATTTGTGGATTACTTAGTTCATCATTTATGTATTTGCGGATTACTTAGTTCATCATTTATGTGCCTTGATATAAAGATATAGACCGAGGAGTGAGATGTCTGGATATATATCGAATGTGAAAACTTGATATATATCTAATGTGAAAAAATAAGGGAGAGTGACCATTTTGCCACACTCCAGCCAATTATTTACCTGACTATCATGCCAACAGTAAAAATCATCGGAATGTCACGCGGCATAATTCGCTACACTACACAGTGTAGCGAAATATGCCATGTCAGGGTGAGCAAAAATGACACGTGTTTAAGCGCAGTAATTCGCACGTGTTAAGCTGTTAAGCTGGCAGTAATTCGCACACTGTGTAGCGAATTATGCTTGTATTGCTGCCAGCTTGACACATGTCATTTTTGCGCTCACCATGACATGGTATATTTCGCTACACTGTGTAGCGAATTACTTGCAAACATAATTCGTTGCACAGTATAACGAATTATGCCGCGTGACATTCCGATAATTTTTCCCGTTGGCGTGAGAGTCAGGTAAATAATTGGCTGGAGTGTGGCAAAATGGTCACTCTCCCTTATTTTTTCACATTAGATATATATCCAGTTTTCACATTAGATATATATCCAGACATCTCACTCCTCGGTCTATATCTATATATCAAGGCACATAATGATGAACTAAGTAATCCGCAAAAACATAAATGATGAACTAAGTAATCCGCAAATAAACTCAGGTAATACATTTAATACACTCTTAAATGATGTATTATGGGTCAAAAAGGAAAAAGCAAATTATATTACATTGTATCAAGACATAATGTAATTTATAAATTTATAAAAAAAGTTTGTAGCGAATTATGCCGCGTGGCATTCCGAATAAATAATTTGGTGAAGTATGGCAAAATGGTCATTGTTCCAAAAAATAAATACGCACCTTAATGTCAGGCCTTAGATGGTTATGCCATCTCTCTCTACACTGTTTTCCTATTCTTCCAGGCAATTCATGAGCAACATGAGACCACTTCCTTAATCCATATTTTTCCACCAGTTGAATCAACGACCTGTTTGTTGCCAGCATAGATACACAATTTTTTTAGCAGAAATATGAAAAATTCCATTTTGTATGCAAAAGAATACAATGTAATAAGAATAAATTGGAAAAAAAAAAGAAAAAAAAAAACAGATTTAATGGAAAATAGTTCAAGTTTTTATGTACCGATCTTCTTCAACTGTCCATTGTCCCTTTACTATGTTTAACTTCTTACGAACTTTGTATGTCCTTCTAGTGGTTGGATATGCCCTATTACTTTTGTT
Source organism: Gastrolobium villosum (assembly GCA_032173675.1). Taxonomy (NCBI): domain Eukaryota; kingdom Viridiplantae; phylum Streptophyta; class Magnoliopsida; order Fabales; family Fabaceae; genus Gastrolobium; species Gastrolobium villosum. Next base: position 76,212 of record JAVKPL010001703.1, read on the forward strand.
CACACCAACATTTTTGTTAGAATTCATTGGGGGTATGCGTGAAACTTCATCTGGTACAACAAAATTCACGGGCTTGGTTTCTTGAGGATTGAAGGGCACATAACCTTGGTTTGCAAACATCATATCCACATGATTCCTCTGTGGGAGGTTCAAACTATAACTTGTGTCCATAAAATGAGCATGCCCACCACTACTATTATTCTCCACAAAAGGTTTGCACTCATAAACATCAAAACCTGCTGGTGAACAAAGTAAGGTAGAATTATCAAATGGACCAAAATTTGGAGTTTGAAGCCCTAAAACTGGATTGGATGATGAGAAACCATTCATATTAAACTGGTTAATATGGTGAAAATCTTGCAAGGATCCCTGACATGAAGGAACTCCAAAAGGAAGCTCATCTTTAATGCTGGGTATCACGTAGCTTTCTTGTAAATGCATTGGTTGTGAGGCACCGGTTTCTCTAAGCTTTGCCTCAAGATCCATTGACAACAGAAAATGAGAGCAAGTACTGCTTCAAGCCACCAAGTTTGTGACCCTTAATAGGAAAGGACTAGAATGAATTAATTACAGGGTAATTAATTTCAAGGATCCAATGTCAAGGATTTCTTAACTAGTAATCTAGTATTATATTTTCATTTAGATTTTATTTTATGGATAAATTATGTAACTGTCATTCACATTAATAAAGACAATTATAATTTTTCCGTTATGCCAGTTATTTATCCAGTGAGCAAGTTCATAGAGGGATTTTATATGGGTAAACAAGGGAAGAAGGCAATAATCATTGTTAAAACGTAGAGTCTACGTATAAACGATAGGGGTAAGTAGAAAACGTAAAATCTTACAACGTAAACGAAACGTAAGAGTTTACTATATACAAAAATAAATAAATAAATCCAATATATATAAAATCAAAATACACAAATACATAAATCATCACAAATTTAAGTCCAAGAAAATAATTGTTTTAGTATTTTAAAAATATTTTAAAAATGTAAATATAAATTACAAAACAAATAAAAAAAAGTTTTATTGAGTTGTGGTGGCAGACATCTCATTCAATGCCCAATTGTCTCACTCAGCTGTTTCATGTCAGATTTTAATGATGATGATTTCTTTTTTTTTTGGAAACAATGATGATGATGATGATGATGATGATTTCTAAAATTGAATTGAGAGGCTCTTTTTAAATTTTAAATTCAAACTGATCATGATTTCTACGTTGGAATGATCAACTCTTTTAAAACAAGATTTGATCTCTATTTAAGATTTCAAAATATGATTTCGATTTTGTTTTTGAAATTTCATTTTTTAAATATTTTGATTATAATTTTTTAAATTCAAATATATATTTTTTGAAATTTTTTAATTATTAAAAAACGAGATTATTTTGTGTATAAATAGAATATGTGTTACTGGGTCTTTTCATTTGGTAATTAGCTTTTGCGCACATGTTTATTCTCTTCTCTATCTGTTTTTCTTCATCATCTTCTCAAATTGTTCTTCTATTAGATGAACATGTAATAATCAATATAAAAAATATAAAATTATAAATTAAAAGAGAAAAAATAACTTTTTAAAATATATGTAAAATTAATACAAAATATTTTAATTGCTGACACGGAGAAGTGAAACGTCATGCATATAACTCCGTATTTCAAGATCCAATTAATGCATCTACCTTTTTTAGAGGGTTAGTCGATGAGTAATAAACGTTTCATTTGTAGTGATTTTTTTTTTCAAAGTTATTTTCTAAGGTAAATTACGTTAGTTTATATTATTTTACAAATTATATTATTTTAATTCTTCTACCATTTCTTTGGTTACCATTATATTATTTTATATAAATTAAAATATTTTTTATAATTTACAAAACATGTTTCTTATATAATTAAATTTAACTCGCAAAAACTATAATGTTTTTAATTAAACATTTAATATGAAATTATTATTATAGATTTTGTTTAAAAAACCTCTCTTTTTTTACAAGTCAGTTTGAAATTGGAAACATTGGAAACTGACCTTTAAATGTTTGAAATTTAACTCCATATTTCAATATGAAGGTAGATAGATGGTTGCCTTCTTCATAAGTCTGACTTTTTTTGACTTTGTCTCTATGGCTTATTTGTAATGCAGCAATATATTTTTATGTGTTGCGTTACGAGTGAATCGCATAATGAGTTTTATAACTTTTGCAAGTATACGTTACGCATCTTTCTTATCTATGTAGCACCGACACCGACACGGGACACGTGACATGATACGACACGACACTCCGACACGTAAATTCTAAAAAATATTAGATTCCGACACGTTAGGACACGTTTTGATATTAAATAGTATTTTTAATTTATGTAATGTATATTATGTTTAATATTCGATAATTTAACAAAAAAAATGAATCTAAACTTATAATATTCATAAATTTTGCAAAGAAACATAAGATATCGCAAATATTTATATCAAACTCCATAAATTGGTAATCGTAATCCAATGAATCTAATAGTTAGAATAAAATCCAAGCAACGCAACATTTAAACCATTTTTTGAATTTCTATAACGCGTGTTGAAGTGTGTGGATAAAGTATAAAAATCGGGAAGTTAGACACGACACGTTAGAGTTTTTGAAGTGTCGGTGCTTCATAGTTTCTTATTACCTTGATGTCAAGTGATGTGCCTCTGGCAAGTGTGATTTTTCTGTGTTAAAATTGACAAGAATTGGGTCATAAGAGAGCAATTTAAATACATATTTGCTAATTATGTTGATTCTTTGTATGTCAATAATATGCACATTTTAGTTGTGTTTTTACAGGAAAAAGAAGTGAAATTTTGAATTCAAAATTTGAATTCAAAATTTGAATTCAAAACTGGTTTTAATTAAATTCTGATTACGTAATAAGTTTTAATTTAATTCTTCAGTTACGTAATAAGTTTTAATTAAATCTTCAGTTATACGTTTTACGACATTTTCGGGAAAGAATTATTGTGTTGTGCGAAGAAAAAAATCTTGTAAAAACTCTTCACAAAACCCGAAGGTGGAACTCAGAAATTGGGAGGCAGATCTAGACACTTTGAGAGGAACATCACAAGGATCAGCATTTAAAGTTCATTACATCACATTTCAAACTATCCTCATTTAGCGCTGAAGCAATTAAGGAAAGAATCTGCAATCAAAGCACTGAGTCAAAGCACAGCTGGCACTGCAGCAAATAAAGATAGGATGCATTGTCAGCATTACATCACGCTGAAGTGTCATCCTTATCTATACACGCAACATCACATGGACCACGCCCAGAAACTCAAGTATAAAAAGGGTGGTCCTCCACCATTCCATCCAAATCTGGACCGGGCAAAAAATAATTATTTATTCGTTCTTCTTTTTCTTTTTCTTTTATTTGTAGTTTATGTTGAATTTTAGATCAGCGATCAGTATGTTGATTGGCTAGATCTTTTTATTGTAGTCAGGGTCACGATCCATATGTGAACCTTTGATATGAAGGATTGGTTTATGATGTTTGATTTATATAATTATCTTTATCGTTACTCTGTGCGAATTTGATATTTCCTTTGTTAGAATTGATCGATCTAATAGGATCAAAACCTTAGATAGGAATATTGGGGTTTTGATTAAGGGGGTAAGATAACGATCTGTATGCGTGCTAGGAATAGACGTGTATATAATTGCAGATGCTTAAATTATCGCGCCCATTGCTTGATCCCATGAGAAACATTGCAAGGAATTTTTTTATAATTAAAGGGTTAACCTTGCAAGGAATTGAGGGTTAACTATTGAATCTTTTAGATGATAATTTATCTGAGTAATTATATAAATAATTATTGTAAACCAATTTGAAAAAGCGGGGATCATTTGGTGAATGAACCCACTGCAATGTTTTTTTTAATATTTTACAAAAATTAATCTTTTCTTTGTTTTATTTCTCAAAATAAAAATACAAAAATAAGTCTTTTATTTTCAGATTTCAAAATTTCACTCAATTTGACAATATTTGTCACAACCCTATTTGAATTCTTCCATTCTTTGAGAAAAAGTTTAATTGATATTAGATCTCAATCCCTGTGGAGACGAACTTTTCTTATCACTTTATTACTTGTGCGATCGGTATACTTGCCGGAGAGCATCATCAAGCACAACATTTAAATTTTTTTATTACAAATACATTATATTAAGTTGCAAATCACTTGGATATTTTGAATTTTAATTAAATCTTTATCAATTATTAATTTTTATATTATCATCATCGTGTTAAAATACATGTTTTGTTACCTGCATATGTTAATATGTTTTATAGTGTAGCTTAGCATCATTATTTAATTAGAGTTTGAATAAAGATATATCTTTTTTGTTTATTCCTACATCACGCTCTTATATTTAACAAAAAAATATTATTCATAATATTGATTTTAAATTTACGAAAAGTTTTACAAGACAAACAAATCGATTTTCTTCCCCCGTGCATCGGCACGGGTAATAAACTAGTTCCCTTCTAAAGGAATAAATGGTTAAGATCATAATCTATTCATCCCCCTCATCGTTTTTCTACCTTCAAGCAAGCCTTTCCTCGATCCTCACAAGGAACCCACCTTCCATTTGCGAAATTACGAAATAATGAAGTTTGGGCTCCACCCTTTCTGCCACTGCGGTCACCATCTTGAACCGCCTCAAAACGCCAGCCACCACCCTCTGCGTAGCACTTTTGAGTTGGGGGAATCATCCCAAAATACCCTCTGTTTCTGGGTTTTTTCTTCACCAGTGAGTCAACTTGGTAAACTCGTCGAGTCAACCGAGTTTACCAAGTCAACTCGGTGTTTCAACCGTTTCAACCCCATTTCCGTTTCTACCACCGTTCTGAAACGTTTTTGTCCCAAAAAACGTAAAAACGGACGTTTCTACGAGCTGGAATTTTAATAACAATGAAGTCAACACAATTGCTATGAGAAATTGACTAAGTCAACACAATTGCTATCAGAAATTGACTAATCATTATGGCATGCAAATATATTTATACATACGTTATGTAGCACCGATACGATACGACATGACTCCGACACGTCAATCTTAAAAAATTATGGATTTCGACACGTTGGGACACGTTTTAATATAAAATAATATTTTTAAATTATATAATGTATATTTCATTTAATATTCAATAATTTAACAAAAAATAAAAACATTAATAATACCATCAAAATATTATCTTTCAAATTTCCTTTCCAATCCAAAATCACATAAGAAAAATTGATTCAAAGTCGGAATCCAAGGTGTTACATAAAGGGAAAAAAATAAAAATAAAAATAAAAATTTGATGTAACCAATGGCAACAGCAGCAAAAAAATTCACCGACACCCAATACCAAAAATTGTAGCAGCGCTCTTAAACTAAAAGAATACACTGTAAAATAAGAACATCAAGAACACAATCAAACATTATAAAATGTGGAAGCTTTAATAAAAAAATAAGAACTGGGATGAAAGAGAGAGATCATATCAGATTAGAGAGAGATTAGGGAGGATGAGACATGGTAAGAGCGTAATAGGAATGACAACGATGGTGCTGAGATGATCTATTATTTATTTAAAGGAAAAAAAGGGAGAAAATTGATATGATCATGTAAAACCTTTATGTAATCGCATATGCGACTTATGGTGGAAAGTGTGTGGAAAATGCACAATGTTGATGGTGTTTTGATTAAGTACTAATGAGGTATGGACGAGTGTTTGTGGTAACTTTAAATATTCCGAGAGACTGATGTACCAACTGGTGGTGAATTGTAGAAATAGTGGCAATGATGGAATTAATTTTAAGTGACTTGATAATTGAGTGTCAAGGATTCCTAGCGTATAGGACTTGTATACGAGAGATATGACATTTTGAATAGTCCATCAGTTAATAGTGAAGTGGGTCGGAAACTGATTCGTTCCAAAGTGTTTAGTGGAAGTGAGTAAAGCTGTAAAGTAATAGTGTTTTGAGTTTGACATCCAGGATTAAATGATGATGATTACGAGAAAGTGGTATAAATGAGTGGAACATAAGGTTAAGTCGTAACATCGGAGTGGAATGAAAGTCAAAAATAGTTAGTGGGTGAAAGTATTAAGCATGAGTCCTCGATATGGAGGTCATTGATGAGTGTTGTGTTTAGACCGTGAGAGGTCTGAGTATAGAATTGAGCTGACTGAGTTGATAAAGTTGAGATGGTTCAGTTAACGAAAAGAGTAACAGTGAGAGTAAATTATGAATATGATTAGTAGATAGAAAAATTCAGGAGTGTATTGTGGTTAAAAGACCTTAAAAGGTTAATCGAAGAGATAAACTGTTGTGAGGATTGTTAGTTTCGTATCACAAGGAGAAAGATATAGTGGCGAGTACCTAAGAAGAGGTGAAGACACGTGACAAGGAAAAATAAAGTATATGAGTATAGAATTTAATGTGAGTCGGAATCATAAGATACGACAAAGTGTCCTTGAAACTAGAAAGTATGTGCTTCGGTGAAAGCTAAGAAAACAACGAAATCATAAGAATAGTAACAGGAATAGAGAGGACTAATAGATTTGAGTATGATTGAAACAGTGAGGACAGCGAAAAGGGTTAAGTGCTAAAGAAAGTGTAAAGATACATGAAAACAGTTAGAGTCTATTATGGAAACAACTAGAGATTTTTGGGAACGGCATTGGGTCAGAAAGACAGATGAAGATGAGAATGAGATGAAGTGAGATAAACAAATTGTAATGTGGTCGTCTATTACCGATGAATTGGTGAAAGTGTAACCGTAAGCCGTAAAGAGCTTAAAGTATTGTGAATTGAAGGTCGTGGCACCATAAATGACAAGTGTAAAATGAGTATATGATGAACTACAGTGAGTGAAAAAGCAACAGTGGTTTAAGGAAACAGTGAAAGATATAATGAGTTAAGGGGTCAGATACCCGAAGTTATCAAGTTTGTGAAGGACTAAGTAATCATGGATACCACAGAATTGAGATTTTCGATTACACCCCGTGTTACGGGACCGTTAAGATGTAATTTTGCGGAAAAAATTCTAAAAGGTGGGGTGATTATAACACCTCACAATTCTAAATTAAGTAATTAAAGTGTTAAGTGAGTAATTAAGTGAAGGATTAGTGAAAATCCCAAAGATTAGGCCAAAATACAAAGAAAGGGCAAAACAGTAATTAGCCAACACGCAACCCTAGAAAGATAAAAATTGAACAGAAGGTCTCACATGATAAAAATAAGCCTGGAAATGGATTCAGAACGGAAAATTGAGTGGATAGGCAAGTTTCAGAAAAATCAGTGAATAGTATTTTTCGCGGGTAAAAATACCACAGTCAGATTGCACCGTAAAACATGCCAGTTGAGTTTTGAGCTCTAGGTTTTAAATATGGATTATAAATGGTTTATAGAGTTAGGAAATATGATTTTTGATAAATTTTGATGGAATTAAGTCAGTTTAGGGAAGCGTGCCAACGGCGCGCGCAATAGCTTAAAACAGTGTTTTCTCCGAACTACCGGAAAACTCCGGATTCATCTGATAAAGTATAATTAAGGGACAATGGTCAATGTTAAAAATTAGAGTTTCTAAATAAGTTTTGAATTTACGGACGTTTAGTGAAATCAGAGGGAAATTCGGATGAGTTTTAAATCGTGTGGGACCCACCCCACTTAAAAGTCACTTAAGCCGCCTCACTTCCTCACTATTCATCATCTTCTCTCTCCCTCCTTCCTTGCAAACCCGCAGCCCTTCCCTTCCATGAACCATTTTCACTTCAAATTTTCATTTCATCATAACTTAGTCATTTTAGCACCAAATCAAGTGATTCTTGTCTTGAAATTTGTTGGAAACAACCTTGCAAACACATTGGTACCACTCTTGAGCCTTGAAATCGTGTTTGTGAGGAGATCTTGGCCATTTTCAGTTGCGATTTTGGGCGGAAATTCCGTGTTCTTGGAGCTTCCAAGTGCTGCAATGGTGGAGTATACTTAGGTGGAGCCTTATACCGTTCAATTGGGTGAGTTATTTCAACATTTCATTGGTTAAATTTTGAGTTGTGATAATTGACCCTAAAGAGGGATTTTGTGATATGTGGTGTTAGAGAGCTCAAATGGAAAATGTCTATTAGATGATAATGTCTTAGAATGATGCATTAATGCTAGAAATGCAATGAAAATTTTAAGAGGAAAAAAGTGAATTTTAACTTAGAAAAATTTAGTGCATGAATTGGATTTTTGAGTTTTGTGTAATGTGTGGTATAGTGAATTGTAGTGTGATTATATGATGATATGAAGTGATTATGTGAGTTGTGGACCATAGGAATTGAGTGGAAATCCTTGGTTTGGCTAACCAAGATTCGGCCATTGATGTATAATTGAGCAAATTGATGTTTTAGAACACTTTGGTATTGTGTTGTGTGATGGAAAAGTTATTAGATGGGTTGTGCGGTGATTGGCACGTGGAAGGATCAATGTAAAAATAATAAGTGTTGAAAGTGGCAAAATGTGCCTGTGTAATATTTCGCAAAACCGAAAAACGGCAACTGAACTAGCCTTTGGGTAACCTAAGTGAGTGTAATAAAATGAGAAAGAAAATTTAGAAAAATAAAACCTAAATTAAGATTATGATGGCCGAACCCTCCATGGTGTGAGGGGAGGATTTGACATTTTCCCATTTTGACGTATTTTGACTGAAACTGACGGCTATACATGGTTGTATGGGTTGCCGTACGTGGATTTAAAACCGGAACAGTGAAACACTGGATTGCCCGCGGTCCTGGATCAGGTGGATTGAGGTAAGTGATGTGGTTTACACATATTATGTTGAAATTCATGAGTGGATTCAAAGTTCTAAGTGTGTGGAATTGTCCTCTGTGTAGGCGTTCCCTGTGAATCAAGCTGTAAGTGGAGTTCTGCGGAGCTCAGTGAAAAGAAAAAGAAAGGTAACCTCTTGGTACTGGGGCTTGTTCCCCTTTTGTGTTCCACCTTGTTAGTTGATGGCAACGGTAGGAAGTGTGTAAGAGTAGTGTAGAACAGCATGAGCATGCATGTGCATTATCACAGTGGGTACTTATGTACCAGATCTCTGGCCAGTAGATATTTTTATCCTTCGGGCAAGTGTTTCCGGACTGCCACTGGATAGGTCTCCGAGAGGGAGTTCCAGTTGACCCAGGGTCGTGGTGTGTTATCCGGATAGGAGCACACTAGGTAGTCTCGGGTGTATATGGTTAGAAGGGGTACCTTGGTGGGTTGTTCTCTGAACACGCCAGGGGTAGTACCCATAGGCGTATAGCCAAGGACATGGCGTGGTATTGGTAGCTACCATCCCGCATGTCGTAGTTGTTCTGATATATATCCCCCTTTCTCTAAATCCCTTGCTTTATCCTGTTTTATAACAGTGGTGTTGTTTTTATGCTATTGGTATACATCGAAGTGAACCATTGGGCGGAGTTTTCTCCAGAACCTCTTGGTTACTGAGATATATCCGTATATCTCACCCCGTCTCGGGGCATTTATTTCAGGATGTACCAGTGGATATGGAGCAGCGGGCAAGAAGCCCGCATGATGATGAGTGGAGCAGTGGTGCATAGTTTGCTTTTTGGTGGCCATTTGGCCTAGGCTAGACTTAGAGCATGAACATGTATATGTATGTAGGAGGAGTCCATTAGCATTATGTTCATGTTATTTTGGCTAAGTTTAGCTATCATGTCATTTTAGTTTATGGATTTATGGGAACCCCTTAGTATCTTGTATGTGATAAAATAAAGTGTATAAATAGATAAGAAAGTCTTCCGCTAGTGTTTCAGTTACGATCACAGCTTTTTATTATTACGTTTTTTTATACTTTTACTGTTCGCGTAATAATCGGAAAAAGTTTATTCTCGTTTTTATAAATGAATTGTTGTGATTGTAACTGCGCTTAATATCATAATTAATGTTAACAATACCGGTGTACAACGGGCTGTTACAATAATATTATTATTAATATAAGTATTCATAACATAAATGAAATATTATAAATAATCATATTCATATTCTATTTTTATTTTTGAATATTCAAAATAACAAATAAAAAAAATATATATTCATTTAATATCTTAATGATTTTAATCATTATAAATTGTTTTATTTATTATAATAATTAATTATTATAATCTTAGTATAATATATATACAACTTTTATTTTTTGGAATATACAATTTCAAATAGAAGATTATTAAAAAAATTGATTATTAATCAAATTAATAAACATATAACAAAATTGGAATAAAAATTATAATTTTATTACACATATTAATATTGTACGTATATTATAATTATATATATATAATCAAATACAATAATAAAAAATATGAATTCAAAAAAAAAAAAATATAATGAATTTTATTAATCACCTGCTCTTTATCCAAGTAGTTTGTTCTTGGTTAAATTACCCCAAGCCTACGCTTTTTTGAATCCAGTTGTTGATATTATGCCAGTAATACCCTTACTCTTTTTTCTCTTAGCTTTTGTTTGGCAAGCTGCTATAAGTTTTCGATGAGATCGTTAAATTTTTTAATTTAAAAAATTTCCTAACAAAATTCAGAATTTCTTTGAAAACCAAAATTAAAAACATTTTAAGAATTTAGCACCGATACGATACGACATGACTCCGACACGAATTTTTAAGAATTTCTTAGAGCATGAATTTTTATACATACGTTATGTAGCACCGATACGATACGACATGACTCTGAAACGTTTTTGTCCCAAAAAACGTAAAAACGGACGTTTCTACGAGCTGGAATTTTAACAACAATGAAGTCAACACAATTGCTATGAGAAATTGACTAAGTCAACACAATTGCTATCAGAAAAATTATGGCATGCAAATATATTTATACATACGTTATGTAGCACCGATACGATACGACATGACTCCGACACGTTTTAAAAAATATAAAATGGGACACGTTTTAATATTTTTAATATTTTTAAATTATATAATATATATTTCATTTAATATTCAATAATTTAACAAAAAATAAAAAAAAATTAATAATACCATCAAAATATTATCTTTCAAATTTCCTTTCCAATCCAAAATCAAATAAGAAAAATTGATTCAAAGTCGGAATCCAAGGTGTTACATAAAGGGAGGAAAAAAAAAAGATAAATCTAATGTAACCAATGGCAACAGCAACAAAAAAATTCACCGACACCCAATACCAAAAATTGTAGCAACGCTCTTCACAAAAGGCAAAAACATAAACTAAAAGAATACACTGTAAAATAAAAACATCAAGAACAGAATCAAACATTATAAAATGTGGAAGCTTTAATAAAAAAATAAGAACTGGGATGAAAGAGAGAGATCATATCAGATTAGAGAGACATTAGGGAGGATGAGACATGGTAAGAGCGTAATAGGAATGACAACGATGGTGCTGAGATGATCTATTATTTACTTAAAGGAAAAAAAGGGAGAAAATATATTTTAATTTTTTAAAAAATAATTTTTTTTTTTTAAAAAAAAATTTATGAAAATGTCATTTGACCGTGTCGGACACGACTATGGGTGTTAACGGGCCGAGCCGAGCCGAGCTTTGATCTTAACGAGCCAAACTTGTATTTAAACGTGTCAGACTGGCCTTAGCCTGTTACCTGTTACGAATATAATATTAGTCTGTGGCCTGATTCATTTACAAAAAATAAAAACCTGTCTTAATCCTGTAGCCTGTTTATTTATTAAAAATAAAAACTTTACCTTTCAATTTGCAGCAATATTTAACTAATTAATCATGCACTCATATGTATTTTTTGTAAGAAAATAATAGTTGTTTCTTTTAAAATAAAAAATATATTAATATTAAAAAGTCAAAATAACATCGGCACATTTACTTTACTTTACGTTGCTTTTCCTTAAAAAAAAATTTGAACAAAGGGGAAAGCAACAGAACTAGAAACAAAACAGAGTCTGAGGCAAGTAGTGCCCATCAAATCTCTAGCAAACAGCTCTCTACAATCCATATGGACTTCAAGAAAAAAGCTGTAGATGCCAGTGTCTAATAGTCTCCCTTTGATTGCCAAAGCATCAGCAACGAAATTACCTTTATCTTTTTTTTGTCATTTTTAATCTTTCTTTTTCTACATCTTATATCTTCATCTTCATATCACTTATTTCTTTACTAATCGTTGTTAGTAATTATGAAATATTGTTAGTAATTACGAAAAGTGGCACTTGCTATCTCAGATTATTAATATAAAAATATAAAAAATAAATAAATTTATTGTATACGGGCCAGCCTCCAAGGCTTCAAGGCCGGGCTTGGCTATGGAAGCCTGAGACCCTTTAAATAAAAAGGCTTTTGCATGAGTATAAGTCTGGGTCCAATAATTAAAAAAACGGGCCGAGCCGGGTCGAAACGGGCCGGGCCTAAGGCCCCTGATAGGTCCCTGGCCTTATTATCACCCCTAGACACGACTCTCTCCCTGTTTTTTGAAGTGTCTGTGTTTCCTTGCGTTACTTTATATAGCAAGCAATTACTTTGTGTTAATAAAACCTTACTAGCTAATGGTAAAAAGGGCATAAATGTGTTTGAGTAATAAATACTGACTAAATTGTAACTTATTATTTACTTCGGTAGTGTAACCTTCACTCAATAGGAAAGACTAATTACTCAAAATTGAATGGTTAGCAAATAGGGGAGAACTTTAACTCCTTTCTTGTTTATAAGAATTGATTGTAAGCTTGCATGATACTATTTCCTTCTTCTTTGTTATAAAACCACCAATAGACAATTCTGTTCAGGGCGAGTCCAGGATTAAGGTTGTAATCATGTACTTTGTTTGTTAATCTTGTAATTTAGGCCAAAGTTTATGTAATTACATAAAAAAAAAATATTTCAAAAGTAATTAGCTAAAGAAGTTTATGTATAAAATTACTTGATTAAATTTGGCCTTAAAGTTTAAAAGTACTGGTTATATTTTTTAAGGTTGAATAAGTTGCAATATCAAATTAAAAGAACAAGCATACCGATCAATACCCTATATATATATATATATATATATATATATATATATATATATATATATATATATATATATATATATATATAGGGATAGGATCAACTTACACCGGTGTAAGAATAATAAATCTTACACCAAATCTTAACCCTTGATTTTCGTGCATCTAACGGTTGAGATTTATTGGGAATTAAAAATTAATTAATGAGTGAGATCTAATAAATCTTAACCGTTAGATGCAAAAAATCAAGGGCTAAGATTTGTTGTAAAACTTATTATTCTTACACCGGTATAAGATGATCATGCCCATATATATATATATATATATATATATATATATATATATATATATATATATATATATATATATATATACGAGAAATAATAATTTTATGTTGCATAAGATTATATCCTATGCAATAGAGACAGTTTATTAGGGTCTACTGCTTTTAAGAAAAAAAATTGATGTTGTTATCGAAGTGTTGCGGGAATCAATTCTTGTCTAAAAGAAAAAAAAACATTGCCCAATATATATATATGGGTTTATTTTTTCTGTTGTCACTTTAGATCTTTCTCTTATGCTGGCGTATCCTTGACCTTGTTATATGTTGCTCAATATTTGGTGCACCTTAAACACACGATAAGATAGCATGATCCTATCAGATTGCTAATCCGGTGCACCTCAAACACTCGATAGGATAGCATGATCCTATCAGATTTTTTATCCAATGCACATCAAACACAGGATATGATATGTGTTTATCCTGTTCATATCATACCCTATCCTTATCCAACTCCCTTATCTTATCCAGTCCACCAAACAGGCAGTCGACATGTCCATTGTCTTAATTAAGTAATGCGAAATGTATAATTAAGAATAAAATCGGACAAGTTCAATATTGGGTTTTACACAGAGAACATGTGAGAGACATAAGTTTTACTTTCTAATCCTTTTAGCTTTTGGAGAAAATCAAAATTTCCTATGGAGACTTGATTTGTATACAAATTATAATCTTAAATTAGGTTAAATTTATACGGTTGGAAAAAATGAGTCAACCCGTCGGGTTGGCTCGTAACTCGTAAAAAATGAGCCGGGTTGGGTTGGCAAAAATAAGCTTCCAACCGACCCGAGCCAGCTCGGGAAAAAAAAAGATCCAACCCGCGGGTCAAAAGTGCCAGCTCGCGAGTTGAATTTTTTTATATAAAAATACAATATAATATACAAAAATGGACAGAATCTACACATGTTGTCATTGTCTTTCTTCCTTCTCTAAACCCAAGTCACTTATCTTCTCACATCCCTATCATTTTTATATTATTAGGCTGTGTTGGCTCAGTTTGGTTCAAATATCTTACCCACTTGGTAGCAAGTGGTTCTGATTGTTTCTTAATGTTGGTGCAAATTTGTTGTGAAGAAAATTCGAAACTAGGATATTTTGCTTTTATTTCTCATTTTGTAACCCCTTGTTTAAGCTAATGGAAGCTACATAGCTGGTGCATTAATACGACAAGTTCATTTAAATAGGCTGAAAACGAGCCAATTGGCAAATAATTTTCGAGCCAACTCGCGAGCCAATTTTTTGGCCAACTCGCAAGCTATTTTGTTCAAGCAAACCCACGAGCTATATTTTTTAGCCAACCCTAAGCTATTCTTGTAAAAGGGTATGTTTTTTATCACATATGCCCCTGTGGTTTTTTTACTTTTTACAAATCACAGGGGTATATGTGATACAAAAAAATCACAGGGGCATAAGTGATTCTGAAGTAAACCACAAGGGCATTGGTGAACTTTTCCCAAAAAAAAAAAATATATTGATGTTGTTATCGAAGTGTCTGCAGGAATGATCAATTCTTGTCTAAAAGAAAAAAGTATTGCCACACACACACACACACACACACACACACACACATATATTTGGGTTTATTTTTTCTGTTGTCACTGCAGAACTTTCTTTTATGTAGCAAACATGAAAAATGGGCCCCACTCATTCTTTAAAAAACAAAACACTAAGATATGCCTGTGTATCTTGACCTTGTTTTATGTTGATCAATATTTGGTGCACCTCAAACACATGATAGGATAGCATGATCCTATCAAATTGTTAATCCAGTGCACATCAAACACAAGATATGATATGTGTTTATCCTGTCCATATCATATCCTATCCTTATCCAACTCTCTTATCTTATCCATTCTTATCATATCCTATCCACCAAACGGGTCCTAAATGTCGATGCGAAATGTATAATTAAGAATAAAATCTGACAGGTTCAGTATTGGGTTTTACACACAGAACATGTGAGAGACATAAGTTTTAATTTCTAATCCTGTTAGCTTTCGGAGAAAATCAAAATCTCATATGGAGACTTGATTTGTATACAAATTATAATCTAAAATTAGGTTAAATTTATATATATTCAAGATTATGAGTTGTTAATATAAAATTATATGCAATATTAAGTCTTCTATCAATGTCTATTTATATATAAAAGCGCTAATTACAAAAACATTAGTTTAGCCAAAAATAGTTCACTACTAAAAAAGTATATTTTTTCGACGGAAAATTTCCGTTGAAAAGGGTATAAATTCCGTCGAAAATGAATTTTCGACGGAACTCAAGCCGTCGAATTTTCCTTCGTGTGTAACCCATTTTTCGACGGAATTAAAGATTATGTCGAAACTTTTGGACGGGAATTATTGCCGTCAAAAAATTTAGACGAAATTTATTTCTGTGGGAAATTTTCAACGGAATTTATTTACGTGGAAAATTTTCGATGGAAAATCAATGGAATTCTGTCGAAAATTGTTATGATGATTTTCGACGGAAATTTGATTCTGTTGAAAAAAATTTACGGACAATCAATGAGATTCCGTCGAAAACTGATGTAAAAACTTTCGACGGAAAACAAATTCCGTCAAAAATTTGCAACGAAAAATTAATGGAATTCCGTCAAAAATTGATAGGATTGTTTTCGACGGAAAATGATCCCGTCGAAAATTTTCAACAGAAAATCAATCAATTTCCGTCGAAAACTGATGTAAAAAATTTTCGTCGCAAAACAAATTTCGTCAAAATTTTTTACAATTTATTTAAAAAATTTCCCTCTACAAAATTAATACCAATTTTTTATAATGCACTTGATAAAAAAATATAATCAAATTAAACAACATACATTAAATGAACAAAAGTTCATATCATCATTAGACTAAGTATTAAAAAAAAACCTTATACAATTAGAGAGTGGTGTACAATAAGTATATATTGTAACCTTAAAAAAATAATAAATAAAAATTAACAAATCAATACACAATACAAAACTGACTTCAAAATTCTTGGACATGTATAACTTGAATTAAAATTGGAACTGATTTATTTGTGATGCAGTCTTCCAATTGCTTATCCAAAGAAACCAAAATTAAATTTTGTATCAGCGTCGTTGGACATATCTAGAAACTTGCTAGGTAAAATATTCCCATAGGCTACCGCAATGCATAGCTGTGGTTGCAAAACTTTAAAATTTGACAAGGAAATATCCTGTATGAAGAGAAGAGAATAGAGGAGTGAGTAATTAATTCAGATTATAAAGAATCATAAGCTAGTTTTCACTTTGCAATATAGGAGTAAATGTACATCTAGGATGCAAATTATGTCAAACTATCTCAATATAAATTACTGATATCGATATTTAATTTTTATTAATATAAATTATATATATATATATATATATATATATATATATATATATATAAGAAATAGATAAGGTTACAACTAATTTGTAATAGAAAAAAAATATAAGGCATAATTAGGTAGGTAGTTCTAAATTTTGCATGTGAAGAGAATGGTCAAGGGAACCTTGACCGAGGAAGATGGGAGATGGAAAATTGTCATCTTGCATGGTTTTCAAATGCCAAGTGATGGGCATGAACCTAGACGAAAAGGCTACTTAAGAAACACTTGGTGGTCATGCATTCCTTGTCCTGTAGGTGAATAGATGTCTGGTTTACATATTCTGTATGCCCTACTTGGGCATTAAATTAACATATAGATATTAAACAAAATGTGGGGAATATGGGGTCGTGGAAGACTTCTAAATATACATATCTAGAACCATAGATATTAACAATTTGTACTGTGGCTTGGATATATTTAGCTTGAAAGTGGAACGTGGAAAAAATTTCGATAGACTTCTTTTTCAATTAGATAGTGGAACGTGGATACATATCTAGACTTCTTTTTTCTTTTTCTTTTTTTCAAGATTTTTTGACGGAATTCCTTTTCCGTGGAAAATCTTCGACGGAATCGGAATTCCGTCGAAAGGCCCACAAAATACAATTTCCTTTTCTTTTTTCTTTTTTCAAAAGTTTTCGACGGAATTCTTTTTCTGTCGAAAATCTTCGACGGAATCGGAATTCCGTCGAAAAGTCCACAAAATATAATTTCTTTTTTCTTTTTATTTTTTTTTCAAAAGTTTTTGACGGAAAACTTAGAAAAAGCGGGAGTTTTCCATGGTGAAAAATAAGAAGAGAGGTAAAGAATTTGGAAAAAGAGGAAATGCAAAAAAAAAAAAGTGAAAGTCTCCCAAATTTTAAAATGATTTCTTTAAAAATTTAATTTCTTTATATTTTAATGCTTCATTAATTTTTAAAAATAACATATCACTAAATATTTTTTACGAAATTAAAGAGAAGAAAAAATAAGAAGGGATTTTTATATACAAAAAATTATGATTAATATTTACGAAGAAATATCTTTTGTATGTTAAATTTATATTTAATAGTTTTCACTAATTATGATTAAATTCCTTTTAAAAAATTTATTCCGTTGAAAACTTAATTAGATTTATAAAAAATATATGTAACCAGATTCATACTTAATATGTGTGTGTGTGTAATAACCTAAAAAATAATAATAGAAAATTAACAATGAATTATAAATGGGAAGCAATAATAATCTTATAATACAATAAATTATAAATGGGAAGTAATAATAATTTATTAATTTTCGTCAATCAACGGTTATTATTTATTGGAATTAATAATTATTTAATAGATTTGATTCCCAATAAATGATAACCGTTGATTGGCGAAAATCAACGGTTCGAATTTGGTGTCAAATTTCAAAGTAGAACACCGGTGTCAAAGGATCCTATCACACGCACACACATATATATTAGGATTAGATGATAAATTGTGATTATTTGAATTATTAATTGATTGGTCATTTATGCGTTAATATTATTATTTGAAAAGTAATGTGATTAGTCAATTATTTATATTTAGTATTTGATCTGGAAATTATGGTAATTGATTTGGAAATTGTACTCTTGGATAATTGATTAACTATTATACTCTTAAATATTTGATTTTGACTTTCTCAAAATAATAATACAAAAAATAAAAGAAAGCCTGTTAGCCTTTAAAAAAAAACACCATAATTCCACAAAAATTCAATGTATATCCAAATAGAATATACAATCAACAGCATTACAGCACTAATAATTCCACAAAGATTCATAAATTCAATGTATACCCAAAAAACATAATATAGAACAGAATCATTCAAAAAATCTACTTAATCAATAAACTAAAATAGTACCAAATTCTGCAAATCCAAAAGAACAAAAAAACTACAAATTCTGCTTAAACAATTTAATATACTCATATCAACAATTTAATATATTGCGATGTTGCCGTACATAAAAAACAAAAAACAAGTCAGATTGTTTTTGATATTCAAATAATATCATAAGATATAAAACAATCTAAATTAAGAAAATTAATACCATTTTATTAAATTGCACCGCAAATATAAATATTTGGGATATCCAGCACTAAATGTTGATTTTGTAGAGCAAAATTTATGAATTCAATAAAAAAATAGAGGGATAAATGTTGTAATAACATTCCAAAATTTTTTTATTATTAATCTTTATGTGCACATGTTGTGTCGGCGTTTTATTACAATACAATATACACTATATAAATTAAAAATATTATATTTAATATCAAAAGGGTGTAGAGACAAATAACGTGTCGAAATCTGGTAACATTATTTAGGAGAAAGAATTAATTGGAATAAAAAAATCGGGAGTGTCGTGTCGTATACAGCCTGAAGCATTTTAACTAATCGGGCTTTTACATGAGTACAGGTTTGAGCCCAACAACTGAAAAAGGAAGGTGTCGGTATCGGTGCTACTTAAATATTTGATTTTGACTTTCTAAAAAAAATACAGAAACATATGGAATTGAATTTGAAAACCATTAATGTAGGTGATTAGTTCAACGGGTTTGATTTTGCTAACCGTTGAAAAGATTTTTTTCAAAAATCTTCGACGGAATTCCTTTTCCGTTGAAAATCTTCGACGAAATCGGAATTCCGTTGAAAAGTACACAAAATTTAATTTAATTTTCTTTTATTCTTTTCAGAAATCTTCGACGGAATTCCTTTTCCGTCGAAAATCTTCGACGGAATCGGAATTCCATCGAAAAGTCAACAAAATTTAATTTTTTTTCTTTTATTTTTATTTTCAAAAATCTTCGACAGAATTCATTTTTTCTTCGAAAATCTTCGACGGAATCGGTATTCCGTCGAAAAGTCCACAAAATTTAATTTATTTTTCTTTTATTTTTTCATAAATCTTCGACGGAATTCCATTTCGTGGAAAGTCTTTGATGGAATCGGAATTCCGTCGAAAAGTCAACAAAATTTAATTTATTTTTCTTTTATTTTTTTTCAAAAATATTCGACGGAATTCCTTTTCGGTCAAAAATCTTCAACGGAATCGGTATTCCCTCGAAAAGCCAACAAAATTTAATTTATTTTTCTTTTACTTTTTTAGAAAGTTTTCGACGGAATTCCTTTTCCGTCGAAAATCTTCGATGGAATCGAAATTGCGTCGAAAATCTTCGAACGGAATCGAAATTCCGTCGAAAAGTGCACAATATTTAATTTCTTTTTCTTTTATTTCTTTCAAAAGTTTTCGACGGAATTCTCATTCCGTCGAAAATCTTCGACGAAATCAAAATTTCGTCGAAAAGTCCAGCATATATAATTTCTTTTTCTTTTATTTTTTTCAAAAATTTTCGGTGGAATCCCTTTTCCGTCGAAAATCTTCGACGGAATGTCTTTTTACATCGAAAACTTTCGACGGAA
The DNA here is from genome assembly GCA_032173675.1 of Gastrolobium villosum. Lineage (NCBI taxonomy): Eukaryota > Viridiplantae > Streptophyta > Magnoliopsida > Fabales > Fabaceae > Gastrolobium > Gastrolobium villosum. The sequence goes on from JAVKPL010001703.1 coordinate 96,378, forward strand.
TCTATTTTTCATCAAAATTATTGACTGAAAAAAAATTCCGTGAAAAATTCCGTCAATAATTTCAACGGAATTTTTTCCGTCAAAAAATTTCGTCGATAATAAAAACTTTTCTAGTAGTGGTTATGCATATAAATAATTGTTATGATGCTTTTTTCATTTATTTAGATAACTTTATCAAAATTCCTTGATTTAATAGAACATCACTTCTTTGCAGAAAAAATATTTGTTATAATGTTTTTAACATTAGGTAGTTGCAATATTTTTAATTAAAACATTACCGAAAACAAATTATTTTAGTTTGTTACTGAAATCAAGTTCATTGGTAGAATTAACAAATATGTTTTCTTGTTGTGTTTTTTTTATAAATAAAAAAATCTTAAATTTCATGTGCACACCCAGAATTTTATAAATAAAAAAGGTAGCATTAAATCAATCAAAATGTTTTACTTTGAATACAGGGATAGGTTATTCTACTTACCATTTTTTCAGGCTACCTTTGCCTATCACCCTTCAATACCGTTAGATTAGAATCTCAATAGGAAAGAGAAATGAAAAATGTAGTTGGGATTCTGATCTAATAGTATTGAAAGGTGATAGACAAAAATAGGGAGAAAAAATGATAGGTAAAATAACCTACCCCTTGAATATATCTTTAAAAGTATTTTGAATAGATGATAGAAATAGTGTGGTAGAAATATTAAGACTTGATCAAAACCAAAAGATCAGATCCAGTTTTACAACAGTGCTGACCATGTGATATTCTTCTACATAATTGGCCTACCATAGCTATAGCATGCTTGCTATTTGCAAAGAATGGATCTTTCAATCTTATGTCGTGAGGGATGCGACCTATGGTTATTCCAAAAGTGGTTTGCTTGCAAGTGGTACTTGCCGCTTTAAGACCCTTTCGTTTCGGGAGCTAAACCGAGAGGAGAGCAAAGAAAGATGGAGGGGACACGGACAACAGTTACATAGCCTTGTGTGATTTATTTAATCGAGTCAGAAAATGTATCAAACTGCATGCATGGTACAATAGAATTCTAGTTGAAAATGTTCGACACGTATGCATCACGTGTCTCGAGAGGGAGATAGACGAGTGAAGTTATTATGGTCCCCGACTTCAAAAAATTAGGTCGGATAAGGTTAGAGAAAGAGAAAAAATTGAGGAGTGAAGAGAGAGAAAAGAGAAAAAATAAAATTTAATACAGGTGAGAAAAAATTGAGGAAAGAGGAGAGAGAAAAGAGAAAAAATAAAATTTAATACAGGTGAGAAAAAATCGAAGAGTGAGGAGAGAGAAAAGAGAAAAAATAAAAAATAAAATTTAATACGGATGTCAATTTTTTGAGTAAAACGAGCACGGGTAGTCTGAAACATAATAAAAAATTAGACGAGGCATATGTGTCATGAGTAGGGACCTTGTACTGATATACTTTTTTTTTTTTTTGGAAACAGTGTACTGGTATACTATGACAGGGTTCTGTTGCCATAAATGTTGGGTTCATGGGTGTTCTTCATAGTGGCAGTGATTGAAAATGTGGCAGTTGTTAGATAAAGCTAAGAACTTTGTGTCGGAGTAGATCAACAACGTGGCCAAGCCTGAGGAGAGTGCCACCGACGTTGACTTCAAACGCGTGAGCGAAGATAGCATCGAGTACTTGGCAAAGGTCTCTTTCAAAAGCGCATCCAGGGAGATAGCATCAAGGAGAATACCAGACCTAGGAACCTTGGAGGCAAAGGATACGACTATGGTGCATGTGCCAGTGAAGGTGCCTTATAGCATATTGGTGAGCTTGGCAAAGGACATTGGGGCTGAATAGGACATAGACTATAAGTTGCGCGCGCATTTACTGGATTTGGCGAGTCTAGGCATGATGGTTCCTAGGAATCCCTTCTCAATCTTAATAACTTTCAGGAGGCAAGTCAAGTCTATCACTGCGCAATATTGAACCCAGTTTTGCAATCTCCCCATTGCGCAATATTATGTCTTCAATTTCCATCTCTGCGCAATACAACAAAGCATGCATTTGCCACCTTAACCCTTTGCGCAATCTTTCCTATTATCTTTCCATTATATTTCTTTCCATTATATTGCGCATATTCCTTGTGTATACTACTGGAAAGATCGCCAATAGCAAGGGAAAAATTCCCTCGCAAAACAGCAAGATTCCCTTGCAAAAACCGTCTGCGACGGAATTTGCGAGGGAATACAGTCCCTCGCTACAACCCTCGTCGCAAATAAATTTGCAAGGGAAATTTGTTATATGACAATTCCCTCGCAAATTGCTACGGAAAAGTTCCCTTGCAAGAAAGTAAATTTCCCTCGCAAAATACAGACCCAACTACAGTATTTTTCCGTCGCAGATTGTGAGGGAAATTTCGAGTATAATTTCCCTCGCAAATTTCCGTAGCAGAAATTGCAAGGGAACATTTTGATTTTCCCTCGCAAAAGCTACGAATTTTGCAAGGGAACATTTTGATTTTCCCTCGCAAAAGGCTACGAATTTTGCAAGGGAACGTTTTGATTTTCCCTCGCAAAAGGCTATGAATTTTGCAAGGGAACGTTTTGATTTTCCCTTGCAAAAGGTTACCAATTTTGCAAGGGAATTTAGCAATTTCCACCACAAATTCTGGAATTAAAATAAAAAAATGTATTAAATTTTTGTTAATTTTCCTAAAAACAAGGATTTCAAATGAACATAAATACATAAATTAAGCAACAAAAATTCAAAAAAAATATTGGATAAACAATTAAATAGTATATCAACGAAGTGAACAACAATAACCATCAAATCTAAAACTAAAATGTCACTAAAGTTCTAAACAAAATAAAACATACAAAAAATATCTGATATATCTCTGAAGTCCTAAAAGAATTAAAACATACAAACAATAACTAGTATACCTCTAAAGTCCTAGCAAAGTCATCATCATCATCAGGGTCATCATCCAGCGCCGGTCCCTTCGACTTGTTGCAGTTGGCTTCCTTGTCCTGCATTAAAAGTCGGAGTTGTTCTTGCATTTGTTTTATAATGTCCTCTTGCTGAGTTTCCTTCTCTGTCGTAGCAAGCAATTGCTCCTGAATCTGGGAGTGGGACACCCTCATCCTTTTAAGCTCATCTGCAAATACATTATCATAAAACAGTAAGTTAAATGTTTAAAATAAGATATTAATAGAATAGAGGTTGAAAACATAAAAGAATTAACTATGCATTGAGTTTACCTGCAGAAACACTGTCAACCTGGGTAGAGGGCCGCTTACTAGGCTTCAATCGGCTAGCATATCCTCCCAGCCCGACCACCCTTCCTTTCTTGTTGAATCCACCTGCAGCTGTAACCAACATGTTCCCATTATCGGAATAGGAGGAGCTGGATTGACCGTCTGTCGCCGCCGATTCGGACCTCTCCTCTTCAAGTTTTTGATATTTATCCTGCAAGTAAAGAAAAACCAGCACACATATTGACATGTAAAATATGACAAACCATCATAGAAAAAACAAACGTCAAATAATAAATGATCAAACCGCTATTAGCTCCACTTTGCGGCCTAACCACCGCCTTTGACCAGCTTCAAGCTGTTGGGAATGAGTTCGCTCGAAGGTAGCCCAATCAACCTTTTCAGGCGGCACTTCTCCAGAAGCTTCCTGGAAATACAAATGAAAATCATTAATTAATTATAAAGATATAATACGTTTTGGCTACCGACTAATTTGTGTCTCGTTCATGTTTTAGAGATCTTAGCTGGAATCAGTTTACAGGACACATGCCATCAAATAAACTTTCAGACAATATGACGACCATGTATGTAAATACCTCACGATGGGGGTGTTGTTTTTTTGATCTCATATGTTCAGATTTTAAGTGTATTAAATCAAGCAAATTGATTAGTGTTTGAGTGGTTACAAGTCAATAAAGTTAACTAGTTAATAAAGTGATGACTAGGTGTCTACTAATTAATAAAGTCAATAAAGTTATTTGTCAATAAAGTTAACTAGTTAATAAAGTCAATAAAGTTAACTAGTTAATAAAGTCAATTTGAGTGGTTACAAATTGATTTGCATTCCTTGATTTTCTGCACACTTCCAGCCGAGACATTAAGGAGCTTAAGGGATTAGTTGGAACCATGTTATTGGATGGTGAATTGACTAAGTGAATACTTGTGAAATTAATTAGAAACTAAGATATTTATACTATACAAGAAAATCTATCACCCCTCATTATCCCCCGATTTGGAAGGGAGCACAAAGTGAGATTTTTTAGGGGGGTGCTTCCATTTACACGCCCTCATAAAAAAAGTTCCCAATATATCATATATGTAGCCTAGTACTCCACATAGTCCACATTAATTGATCTTATTAATTGATCCACATAGTCCACATTAACTAGCCTAATACAATATCAAACCATACCAACAAACGGTCGATGCAAATGTGCACAAGAGAATATATGGTGAAATGTCTCCAACTGCACCAAACAATAAATAATAATAAATTTTAGCCATTTAATCATAGAAGATAAACTGGTAATATATAAAGAAAAGATAAGTAATTGATGGATAAGTTTAACTTGTAATATATAAAGAAATGATAAGTAATTCATGTAGCAGGTCTATGCATATAGCTATGGGATGCAACAGTAGCAGTGCCTATGGCATCAGAAGCAGACAGTAAAACAGACACGCAGAAGAAAAGCATGGTCAAGTATAGGAGCGGGAGAGACTAGGGACTAGAGAGCAGTAGAGGTATCAGACTTCCAGCATATGTCTATCCACTTTGTCCTTCATTCATTCCATCATTTAAATATAAATAAACAAAGTACCTAATAAATCTTATAAAACATTTATTATAATGGATACGAAACTAAAAAAGTCTTCATCCTGATTTAGAGAAAATAACATTAAAAAGACACGTAAGCAAAGATCTGGGAAAAAAAACAGTAGACGAGTAAATAACAAACAATGCAAGTATGCAACAAAAGAGACAATTGGACAATAAAATAAAAAGTGCTGGCATTGAAATTCAAGTCCCGCGCGTCATGCATGCGGTCCCCAATGGCTAACACTAGCTGTATTACACGGAAGAAAAAAATAAATAAAAAGTCTAGATTCCATTCTATCCTTAAATCATGAAATTGAAATGAACAGAAACACGATTCGATCTGAAGCTGCGTGAAGTGCTAAGGAGAAATAAAATAAAAAAATTCAATAGACTCTCAATATCTCACAGATTAATCACTATATAATATAATACTAATCTTGTGGAAGTGCATTGAGCTTTGCGCAGCAGTGATTAAGATCTCACGTTTTATTAAATATAAATAAAACGTAGAGTAGAGGTATCAGACTTCCGGCATATGTCTATCCACTTTGTCCTTCATTCATTCCATCATTTAAATATAAATAAACAAAGTACCTAATAACCAAAATCCAACCCATTTCTTTTACAGGTACCATCATTCTTTGACAGGTTCTATAAATCAGATCAATACTTGGGCATGAAAGAGGCAAGGCACTCAAGTGGTAATTTTTTTATTCCTAAAAATTAATATTCTTAGAAATATTCTTGAAAAAAAATTTACCATAAACATATCAAGGCTTAGTTGAACAATTTATTAACTAAACAACTACTATGTTTCATAACAACAACAAAAAACAGAGATAAGAGGGAAAAAAAGTTTACAAAATGCATTAAGGGGCAATGGGGCATACCACACCCTCATTACCAAACAAAGGGTTTATACAAAAAAGAAGCAAGCAAGCGAGGCTGTTGATGGCGTTGTTGTAAAGGATGATAGAGGTGAGGTTGGTGAGATTGCAGAGGATGGAAGTGGAGAATGGACCAGCGAGGCCGGCGTTGGAGAGGTCTAGTTCGGTGACGGTGGTGTGGGTGGGATCACATGTGACGGTGGTGTGGATGGAAGTGGAGAATGGACCAGCGAGGCTGGCGTTGGAGAGGTCTAGTTCGGTCGCGGTTGTTCCATGAAGAGAGGGAAGAGTCTGGATCGTCCAAAACAGACCTAAATTTATCTCCAACTCCAAAAATTCATTGTGCTGCTCAACTCAACTGATTACAGGGTTGGGACACCCCCTCGTTTGTCGTGTCAGAAATAGAAACACAGTATGCAATAGGCACAGGAAGCAAACAGAAACAGATACAAATGAAATAAGCAAACAAAGTATTTCAAAGGAATGCGAGAGAGAAGAAAACTAACCGCGACCTCTGCGAGAAAGAAAAAAACAGAACAAGCAAGAGAGAAGAAATATAACAGTAACGTGAGAGTCTTCGCCTGAGCAATACCGTGAGAGTCTCAAAGAGGTGAGTGGGAAATGTGAGTGGGACTGGAAAAATTGGAGGCAAATGTGAGTGGGAGAGGAAAAATTGGAGGGAGGATGCAATGAAAGTGAAAGTGAGAGTAAAAGGGGAAAGAGAGGGTTTTTTAACCTAACACCTAAACAAAAAAAATTCTACACAATACCTAAACAAAAAAAAAATTAAATTAAAAAATAAAATACATAGGATATAATATTAATAATACTCAAAAATAATAAGAATAAAGACTATAAAAAGAATATATATATATATATATATATATATATATATATATTCAATAGAATATAAATATCAAAAATAGAAAATTAAATAATAAAAATTATTTTAATAATAAAATTCACAATTATACTGAAATAGAAAAATACTAATATAGTTAAATAAAAACGAACAATCATAATATTCTGTAGCAGAAATCAAAGAAAATATCATTTCATCATCTGAGTTTTACACTCACAATGGTTATAAGAAATCTTCAAACTTAACTACTTTCCCTCGCAAATGACTATGGAATTTTTAAATTTAAAAATTTCGCCAACTTTTTTGTTGGTAAACATAGGATCGCCAAAATTTAAAATTATATATGTGTGTATGAGGTTAATATTATTCATATTGTACAAGATAATTTGATCACGTATACTGATATGAAGGTATGGGGCCATACGAGGAGAAAATAGAAATTAAGAATATATTCATGTGTTTTCTGTTTCTATTTCCTTTTCATCATATAAAGCAGTGTTTTAAAACCTCATCCAACCCCCGGTTGACCCGGGTCAACCCTGACCCCTTTCCTATGAGGGTTGGAGTCACCAGTTGGACCCTAAACCAATCAATTAGATCGATTATGCTAATCCAACAGTTATATTTATTTTCATCTATGTATGGTTATGATTACTCATATTCACATTAAATATGAGGAATCATAATCATACAAAGGTAAAAATAAATATAAAAGCCACCGTTAGATATGAATAATAATGAGTCAAGAATATGTCAAAAAAATCCCAGTACGATCAGATGGTAGATAAAGGAGATATCGAAGAATAATCAAAGATTGCTCTTTATTATCTTAAATTAGTGTATTTTCTAAAATGTTTATCTCCATATTTTCTTTACTCGTGACTGATTTCCATACTCTCTTATTATCAAAATGCTACTTACACACATTCAAAGTTAGGGACCTCAAGACTAATTTTTTTACAAGGGGCTAAAGTGGGAACCATAGTCCTAGAATTGATCAAAGTTAGGGTTTAGGGTTTATGCTATTCACGCACGTTCAAAAGGCTGCTGAACATCTTGAATTGGGGACCCTAGCTTTCTTTATTGGGTTGGACTTGACTTTTAATTAAGTGGTTAAAGCCCAACTATAAAGACCAATGCCCTTTTTGGTAGCATCGATCGGAAGCATGTGTCACATTTCAATTAATTTGTACAGTGATGACGACGAGGGTGGTTGGAATAGGAATCTTTCAGACATTTTTCTCTGCTTATCACTATTGAACAATTTTTACACACACCTTAAATATCAATAGAGTCTTATCTTTCCTATGACTAGCTGACATAGTCACTACTGTCACTACATGCACTCAATGTCTGCCATAAAGGATGCGGCGACATATTTAATGATTTTTCTCATATGCATGATGCGACGACCAATTTATGCCCTTATCCATTTTAAATTTGATTTATATATTATTTTTGAATTTTGTGAGGGAATATATTCTCTCTTTTCCCTCGCAATTTGCGAAGGAATTTGGGAGAGAATATATTCCCTCGCAATTTGCAAGGGAATTTGTGAGGGAAATTGTGAAATTTCAGTTGCAATTTTCAGATCCTAAATTTTGCGAGGGAACTTCTGTCGCAAATTTTTTCCCTCGCTGTTTCCGTCACAGACTTATGATTCTTGCGAGGGATTTAATTTCCCTTGCAAATTGCGATGGAATTGCGACCTAACGGCAAGGGATTCTGTGACGGCAATGTAGTAACGGATATCTTGCCTATTTTCCCTCGCAATCATTTAGGTGGGGCTGGGCTAGCTACATTTCAATAAATTTTATTTATTATATATAATTATATACGTAATTATAATTGGGTCCCAACTAAAATTGTAAGTTGGCCTTAGCTAAAATTGTAACAATGGTAATAGACGAAGATTTGGAGTTGCTTTGTTTGTACGACCATATAACAAATTGCTTTCTCCTTAATTTCTTCTTCTTCTTTCATCTTTTTTTTCAATTAGCGTTTTCTCCTAACTTTTTTTTTCTTACTCACCACCGGAACCCAACCATTCTGTGACAAGGTACGATGTTTTGTTCCTTCATATTCTTGGAATATGCATTGGTAATTATATTGTCCGCTTGGGAAAAAATTGATTTATATTTTTGAACCTCGTAAAAGAGAAATTCTTTGTTTTTGTTATCCATAATTATTTTTTGGGTGTTTTTAACATGAGTGAAATTCATTCCCCTTTTTTATTTATAACTTTTTTTTTTGCAGTTGTGTTTATTGATTTTATTTCCTTTGAAAATGGAGTGTTGTTTTACATTTACCTTTTTTAAAAAATATATATTTAATGTAGAGTTTGCTATTAATAATGGAATTGAATTATTTATTGGTGTTATTTGTATTTGATTTCACACCAGGAATGAGAATTTTGACGATTAATCAATGAAAATTGTTAAAGAGAAAAAATAATGAAGATATATGTATATATATGGAGTATGAAAATTTCTTGTACATATTCATTAACAACTTCTTTGCTTTTTTGTATTTTTAATAATTTTAAAATATATAAACACTAATTAAATGATTTATCTGGATCCAATCTCATTTAAATTATTTTAGACATTTGTTGCTGATTGTTCCAAATTTCTTTTTTAATTGTGAAGTTTGTTGTCCTTCTACGTTGATGTTCTTCACAAGTCACGACTAAGGGTATAAATGAGCCAAATTAGACCAGGCTTTGACTTTGATAGCCTAAGCCTATGTAAAATATTTAGAGCCTATACTGACCTATTAGCCTATTAAAGACTTGATTTATAAGTTTAGCCTGACCTATTATAAAAAAAACTATAAAATATAATTCAACTTGTAAGGCCTACCAAGTTGCAAATTAAAGTTTATAAACCTCAAACCAAATTAAAATATAAAAGATAAAAAAAAGTATTCAGAAAGATCATATGAAATAAATTTTCATTAATATCACATTAAATTAATTTTCATTAACATCATATGAAATAAATTTTCATTAACATCACATGAAATTATATTCATATAGATCACATGAAAATGTTCATAAAAATCACATGAAAATGTTCATGAAAATCACATAAAAATTTCATATATGTATATAATTTGTACTTTCTTTACTAATTTATTTTTATGTTATATTTTAAATTTTAAATATATTTATTATTGCTAAAGTAACATTAATCCTATTACTTTATAAATTTTAAGTAAATTTTTTTCATAATAGATTTGTATAATTACGAAAATATTTTGATAATTTAATATGTCAAATTTTTTAGCCCCAACTAAAATTAAACCCTAGCTCTACCAGTGTTATGATCTATATTCAATAACATCGTTCTTGCTTTAAAAAAACTTATCCTAGTATACGTACCTCCTTAAACTAAACTCAGTACTTTTTAAGAGTTTATAGTATATCTCTTCAAAAAATTATGGGAAGCACCTCAGAAGTCTTGCATATGTTGCATTTTGAGGGGCTAATCATACCAACATAATGCACCGGATCCCATCAGAACTTCGCACTTAAGCGTGCTTCACTACAACAAAATTACTCTTTAGCCACGGCAAAAATAGTGGCTAAATATAATAAAAATCGTGGCTAAATGAGTTGTCCACTGTTTTAAAAACCATGGCTAAAACGGGCGTTGCATTATTTTAACCACGATATTTTTTGTATTTAAGCGCGGTCTATATGAGTGTGGTAACATTGATTTAGCCACGGTTTATGTTATATTAGCCACGTTTATTCGTGGCTATACGATTTGGATTCCAATGACCAAAAGTTTTATTTTACCACAGACAAGACCGTGGCTAATTATAAGGAATTTTTTCACATTAGATATATATCCAGTTTTCACATTAGATATATATCCAGACATCTCACTCCTCGGTCTATATCTATATATCAAGGCACATAAATGATGAACTAAGTAATCCGCAAAAACATAAATGATGAACTAAGTAATCCGCAAATACATAAATGATGAACTAAGTAATCCACAAATATAGGAAAGTTTATATTTAGAAATTTTCTGTTTATAAACTCAGGTAATACATTTAATACACTCTTAAATGATGTATTATGGGTCAAAAAGGAAAAAGCAAATTATATTACATTGTATCAAGACATAATGTAATTTATAAATTTATAAAAATTTATAAAAAAAGTTTGTAAAGGATTAGTTTGTAAACGGATCAGATCCTTTTCCGTATGTGTGTATATATATATATATATAATCTATGTACAAGGTTTCCTGACTTGCGATGATAAATATGAGGGTCAATTGTTCGTAGCCTCACAAAATGTTTGATCCCTATACTCCGTGACTAAATATGATTTTAAGAACAAATTAAACAAATCCAGATAAGACATTCCAAGCAGAACCACTATCCAGAAAACAAGCTCAACATCTATCAACCAGATGAGCTCACTTTCCCCTTTCACAATACAAAAAAAAGGAAAAGTGATTTACAGATGAAATCAAAAAAAGGGGAAAGTGATTTACAGATGAAATCATGTACACTCAATAACAATCTTGTGTATGCAAGAAGAGCCTTCGACAATATCATAAAATTGCTTCAGTTTCTCCTCCTCTTGCTTTGTCTTCTGTCAAAGTCACTTTCATCTTGTTTCTGTTGTTGCATGATAAGACGTGGCATATTCTTCAAATACTCACGTAGGTTAGCAGCAAGAGGCTCAAATACTCACAATACTAATGATGTGTAACGGTTTTATAGGCAGCATAAGGCTCTCTCTCTGTATAACTGCTATGTCAAATGTATGGAGCTTGCTCAAAATCAGTTCCTCACCTCTTCTTAGTTCTTACATTGTTCTGCTGTGGTGGTTTCTTTTCAGATACAAAATTACTTCAACCACATTTTAAGCAATAATGGCCCAAAAAAAATTTCTTGGGTATTTTTCTAAAACTGGTAATGTAAACTTGTTGAAATAATAATGGAAGCACATGGAGAAAAAAATAGAGGAACATTAGAGTTTGACATCAGTACCTGGAAGATAATCTTAACAAATACACGTGAAGAAGAAGTTGTGTCGTCTTCAGTCAAGTGTATATACGATAAAACATGCCAAGGCAGAGCATCTGTGCCAAGTAAATGAGCAAAAAATTTTCCCACATTTCGCAATTTATCGGTTTCAAGTCGATGACTCATTGAGTACTGCTGCACAAAGCACTTTTCAAAATTTTCTTGATGTACTTTGTTGATCATGCAGAAACGCTGCCCCAGAAGACCATAATATCGAAGGTAAGTTCTCTCTTGGCTGCAACATTCCAAAAGCATAATGCACAATTCCATCTGCCAGCAATCAGAAAAAAGTATTAATTTTAATGCACCAAAAAATATTTAGAATAAGAAAAATTCAACAAGTAAATAGTTGTAAGAACCCGCACCGTTAATTAAGGTAATTAATGAATTAATTATGATAATTAGGAAATAATTCCATAATTGACCCTATTAATTATTATGAGGCTTTAATAATTATAATTAGTGGGTAAGAATGCTGAAAGTCGTTTTTCGGAAGAAAAGTGCAGATACCGGTTCTGCTACCCGGTATAAATGCGTACCGGAAAAGTATCACGGAAAATTATAAGAAGTGCATGATAATTACTAGAATATTATGTAGGACTTATAAAATGAGTTTCAAGTCAAAATGATGAAACCTGATGCCAGAACTGATACTGGCTATGGAAAAGCGCGTACCGGAAAGGTGCTCCGAAAAATAAAATAAAAATATGACAAATCTTAGAAAAATGTGTGGGTATAGATTCCAAATTTTGGGATCAAGATCTTTTGCGTTGCTATTAAGGCTAATACTGCGCGTTATGACTTAAATGCCTATTTATGCATTAGATGGCACATGATCCTAGGTTAAAAACTAAACCTACGTGCCTCCATTTCTGCAAACATTCCAGCCACCTATTGTCACCTTCTCCTCCATTGTTGTGAGCCAAGGAGCTTCCTTTCTCCTTGGTTTCTTCTCCAAATACCTTGGGCTTGTGAGAGCTTGCTTGGTGATGGTGAGAGTCAGCCTTGGGACTGCATTGTTGGCCTCTTTCTGAGTTGAGAGAGCTGTGTTGGGTGAAGGTGTGAGGCTGAGTTTGTGTTGTATGAGTGTTGAAGCTTCAAGTAGCTTCCTTGGGAGGAAAGAACTCACCTTTGTGAAGAAAGTTCCTTACTTGTGGGACATTTTAGTGTGCCTTGAAGGTCAGACCTGTAGAGTCAGTTTGGGGAGCTCCAAGAGCACACCTTGCTCTGTTTTGAGCTTTGGTAAGTTATACCAACAATGATCATAAGTTTATATGCTTAAAAATGGAACCTTGATGCATGTATTGAACTAAGTTGATAACTTAAGGGTGGGGTAGGTTAAACACACCTAGAAATGCATGTTTAAGTTCCTATAATCGGTTAAAAGTTGGATCTTTGGATTGGATATTCACGAAATGCAGAAACTGCATTCTGTCGTGAGATATCCGGATATTTGTCGAACAGATATCCGGATATCAATATCTGAATATGGTATCCGGATATTCATATCCGGATATGGGATCTGGATATGGTTAGTGTGATATCCGGATATGTCCCTTGTAATATCCGGATATCCTGGGATTTCGCAGAACAGTAATTGTGCTGTGTGAACAGTAAGCTATTGGGGGTTTGTGGACCCTAGATTAAGGAAGTAGAACTTCTGTAATTAATGAACTAAGTCAGAATCACATGATTAAGGGCTTATGGCTTTGTTGGAAGCCTTAAGACGTAAAACGTAAAGGAAAGGCGTAGTCTTTAAGTTGTATGCTTGTGTTGCATAATTAATGATATATTATTGGTCCATAACAGATTATGATACTGCTGTGTTTGGACTTGAGAGTGGTTGGACTCTTGGCTTGGATAGCTAGCTTGCAAGGTAAGCTTTCGTGTCCTCGGTTTAGCCATGTTGTGGTTCCACCATGTCCCATGGGGATGTGGTTTATGCATGCTGTGTTACATGCTTTGATGTTTTGGAAATGTTGTTGAGCTATTATATGCAATGTGCTTTTATGATATGCATGTGATGTCCACCTATACGGTAAGCCTGAGTATGTGGTACATACAAGATGGTGAGGCTGTGGGTGAGGTGCAAGCGGTGTTCCTTGTAGTTATGTGGGTATAGACGTATTCCTGGAATTTCTCTGGCCAGTAGATTGTATAAACACACATGGAACGAATATCTGTTACACTGCATAGTTTTGGAACTTATATTAAAATATTATTTTTGAACTTATATTGCACATGTAAGTGAGCTTGGGGTGGAAGATCCTTGAGGACCCCTTGTCTTACTGAGATTTCTTGTTTAGAGATCTCACCCCACGTTTGGGGACGCTTATTTCAGGATCAGGTAATGTTGAGGGCTCAGTTGGCAGGAGGCCAGAGTTGAGTTAGACTTATCTGTATTATGCTGACATGTTGGATGCTGGTTATTCGACTGCTGTTTATGTTTTCAGTTATGATTATGTTGAGACTATTATTGGGCATTGTTGTCTTATTTGGTGAGCATGGGGTTTGTCCATGCCACTTAGACTTGTTATTGTCTTCTTAGTTAAGTTGTATTAAAGTATCAGGATTTATGGTCTAGGCTATGTGTTGTAGTCCTGTGACTTTAGATACTCACAGTATATTTATATATGAGGTATTCAGTTAGTTGTCTTGCAATTTACATACAGGCATTATTTTATGAAATGGATTAAGTAATCAAGTTGGCTAAGGTTAATGACGTCATAATTGAATTAAAGAAAAAGTTATTCCGCATTTTAAATTAAGCATGGCGTAATACGATAGCATGTTAACAATCCGGGTTAACACGGGCTGTTACATTTTATGGTATCAGAGCACTTTCTAGGGAAAAGCCTGTATGTATTGCAATAACTTAAGATGTTTCGTTGCGTGTCTACTTTGTGTTCTCTCTGATTGGTGTATTATGATAATGCATATGTGACCACATAGCGTGGGCCTGATCAACTCATTCTTTTAAATATAATTAGTTAAAAGACAAAATGCAAAAAAAGCATGTGAAGAAGCCTTCAAGTACATAAAAATAATTACTGTGGATAATTTTGATTTCTAGTTTATGGATTTCTTAAAATTATCATAACATTTTCAAATATCTGAAGTAGATTTTGTCTCATTCTTAGAAAAAGGAAAACTAAAGGTTTACTTGCCTCATTAATTCCCCTTAATATTAATGAGAGTTAAAATACCTTGCTGTGAAGACAGATAAGTTAGTAGTCTTACCCACGTAAAAAAATTTGTCCTAACCCTTAAGATTTGAAGTTATGGGGTCGTACCTATACGAGTTCTGCTCCTACTTTGTTCAAACAGTTCTTATCCCTGTTGTATTCCCTCTCATAATCAACCAGCTACAGGAACTTCCTAGAGACTCAGTTCAGAACTGGGCCAAGAACCACCCAGCCACACACTGCTCACAAAGGGAAATTCATCTTTGGACTTTTAATATTAGGTGTAAAGAAATTATGGAGAAGATAATATGTCTAGTACTCAAATCTTTGGACTTCTTCTTTAACCCTTTTTATTTCTGAAACTCTAAAAATGACTGAATACTGAATACTGAGAAATCAGAAAACTAAATGCAGAATTATGAGTCAATGAACCAACAAAATATCAATAAAAATCCAATTCAACAGCTAGGAACTTTTAAGCATTGCAGCATGTAATCTGCTGAAATCATAAAACATTTGGGTGTTGGGGGGAGAGTGAAATTTGAGGGCATACCTTTCGAGCAAGCTTCTCCAACTTCTCTTCCTCGGCTTTCTGCAATATTAAAAATAAATAAACACTGCAAAAAAAAAGAGATATAGTATATCCCAACAAACTTCACTTAGGTAATTAGTATTTCTGAGATATAGTTTTTGCTCTTCTCTATTTCTATTTTCAATGCAATGAAGAAAAGAAAGAAAGAAAATTTCTTTGATTGATCCCATACGAAAAAGAAACAGGGAACTAAAGACCACACCCACGTGTGGAACAGAATTTGAAGCTCATGCTATAATACTTTATATATATAGTTTTAGCTTTATGCAGATGTTGAGGTTTGTCTACTTTGGATTCCTATAACATCCTTGTGGGAACCATGCTTTTGATTAGTGCCATCTTACCAAAGGATTCTGAATTTCCATTTCACTCACTTTCCCTATGTTTTCTACTTAGCATGCTCTTGCAAAAGGATAAAAAGTTAAGATTTTGATGAAAATAAAGATAAATGTGTTGATTTAAATGAGAATAAATATTTTCTTTTAAAAAAAAGGGGAATACCGAATACGTACACCTGAAGCACCAAAAGAAAAGGTCACACTCAAATCATGAAAGTGATATATGACAACAGAAAAGTCTCGTAGCAATCCTTATACAATCTTTTCTTGGAAACCCATGAACCTACTTAGAAAGAGTACCTTATAATTGAATATAATGTGTTTTTAAATATAAATATAATGGTTTTTTCTAAAAGTATTAAGTGATCTTTTCGTGTTCTAAAAAGAACTTGTGTTGTTTTTCTTGTGGATTCCTATAAAAAGTCTAGGCCGAGCCTTAAAAAAAATTCCCATAGTTCTACACCTAAGGTTTTACTTTCCCTTGTTGATAAGTAATCCAAAATAACCATTCAATTCCTATAACCAGATCAGAAGTAGTTGCTAGACATTTTTCTGCTTTGGTGCATACAGGACACAACAAATCACTAGTAAACACTAACAGAACCATCCTTGCAAAAATAAATACAATAAATGAAATTGCAAATATCTTCAACATCTCACCCCTGGTCAGGGAGAGAACTCTGAATTATTATAAATACATACCTATTCAATACGCCAAAGTGCAGTTTAAAAAATGGTGATTTTTTTTTACATAATTAGCACATGATACAAACAGTTGATAACCTGGGTCTGATACCAATTGTAGGAACTATTGGATTTATGCGGAAGCGATTTAGGACCTAGTACATTAGTATGCTTACCGAATCATCCTCGTTTCACGATTACCTCTTGGTGCGCAGATCTCGTGTAGAATCTTCCCTTATGTGATTCCTCTTCACGAACTGCTCACCTCAGCGCCGCAGTACGAACAAATCCCTTGATGCTGGACTGTGGCAGACCTTCCAGACTATGACTCAAGGGGAACGGGAAGTGTGTAGGCACTCTTTCACTTTCAGGGAGATGACCATCCATCAGCCCTCTGCAACCACCAAGTGGAAACCCTCTCATTGTGGCTGATGGCTATAAGCGGAGTATAAGTACGGGTTCCAAGAAACCCTAACCCTAATCAGAATGGGCCTAAGGTTTCTTGGGCTCTTCTTATAAGGCTTAGTGAAGCAAAACCCAACAATTAGCACATGACTAAAAAAATAATAATAAAAAAAGGTGACAACAACCCTGAATTTGTTTGTTATCAATTGATACAAACAGTTGCAAAGCCTTTAGAAAGAAAAGCTTTACTAAAAGCAAGCATAACCAGATCCTGAAACAAGTGTCTGTAGGCAAGGACATCCAATAAAAGCATGATAGCTATCATGGGGAATCAAGAACTTTAAAGGCCAAGTTTCTTCACAGTCTCTTTATATTCAAGATACTGGAATATGACATCTTTCCATTTTCAAAAAATAAACAACATCAAAGAGTAAAATTGTTAGGAATCTGATACGGTTAAGCCATGAAAACATGAGGATTCTGAAAAAGAGGATGACAGACATGAAATTGTTAGGAATCTGATACAGTTAAGGCATAAAATTGTTGGATTATTTTTCCAGAATAATGCATGTGATTGGGAACCAACATGCAGCATTCTGAAAAAGAGGATGACAGACATGAAACAATTTTTTTCCATCACAGTCCCAAGGGGAAAAACACAACTGATCAAAATATTCCATTTAAGTCGACTAAAAAAGATTAGTTTCAAACAGATTTAAAAAAAAAAAAAAAAATAGACTTCCAATTACTTTGAGTAAGGATTCATAGAACCCCTCCTAATATCATTTCAGCACATCAATTTATAAAAATTAACTCTATCAAATACCAAAAATATCAACCATACCAAGTTCCCGTGCACTTTCCTCTAAAAGTATAAATTACATATAATTAATGAAGAAACCCATTAGAAATTCCCAATTCTAGCAAGCAAACATACAACCAAATTGATACATTACAAAAATCCACAAGCCTAAAGATTAAGCATTAGCAGCCAACAAAACCAACATACCAATCCACAGACAACATCACAGTACAGAACTATTAAGCCAGACATGTAATGGAGTCTACAGTGTACACTAACTCCAAACAGCAAAGGATGAAAAACACAAACAACAACATAGAACTATTAAACTATATATAATGCACAGATAATAGGAACTAACTCAAAAAAAAAAAAAAAAAAAGAACTCACCAGCTGCGGAAGAACGCTTGGTGCGTTTGATTTTCTGCAGCTGAACCTGCGTTTCCATGAAAAGCTGCATCCTTTGGTATTCCAAATCCTTAGCAAACTGCATCCTCTGTTTCTCCAACTCCACCATTTGCCTCTGCTTCGCTGCTTCCACTCTCTCATATCTCTCCAAATCTCTCAATGACATGTGCAGGTTTTTTTTGACCCTTATGGCCCTTATTTAATAAATAATTACTAATTTGACCCTCATTTTAAACTAATACGAAAATTTAACCTCTTCCACAAACATAACACCAATCTGCCCCTGTTTGACCGTTGACCACACATCCTACCCGGGTACACACCCACGTACCCGAGTATTTTTTGAAATTTCTTACCTACCCGGGTAGATAGGTGTGTACCCGGGTAGAGTTCTTCGTTTCTGGGCATACTTTGCATTACTTACCCGGGTACATAAGTGGTGTGTACCCGGGTAAGTGATGGAAAGCAAATGGTTCATATAGTAGACATAAAACTAGACAGGTGCTCTTTTTGCCATGATATAGGTATCACAAGCAGGTAACATTCGTTATCAAATTAACCACCGAATGGAATTATAAGCCTGGCTATGAGAACTCACTTGTGTTAATATAATGCATCTATTTCTGTGGTTTTTGTTTGTAGGTACATTGCAATATTGGATTTTCCACTGACAATAGATTTAAACAGACTACTAAGAAGAGAACCGTGAGTACACAAACACACACATATATATAAGACTATGATAAGGCCACCGAGAATCTCTGTTAATGAATAAGGTTTTCATGTTTTTACATGTAGATTAATCAAATACGAGAAGGAGAAATATGCGAGGATTGGGATAATGCCGCTCTATGGTGATGCAGAATCAATCCATTGGTTTGAGGTGGAACCTAATAGCACATTTCATGTCATCAATTTTCATAACAACGAGAGAACCAATTTTCATTTAGACCATCTTCAGGTCCTGGAATTATTGCATCTAGTGCTCTGCAACCCCATATTACAACCTTGTACAACATGTAGAAATTATATCAAAGTTGTAGGCATACAATTGCTCAATTAGCGAATCTGAAATAAAAGTTCTTGGACAGTTTCAAATATTACTTCGTGGATAAGTTACATCATCACCATCCTCACTTACCCGGGTACACACTTATGTACCCGGGTAAGTAATGCAAAGTATGCTCAGAAACGAAGAACTCTACCCGGGTACACACCTATCTACCCGGGTAGGTAAGAAATTTCAAAAAATACCCGGGTACGTGGGTGTGTACCCGGGTAGGATGTGTGGTCAACGGTCAAACAGGGGTAGATTGGTGTTATGTTCGTGGGAGAGGTTAAATTTTCGTATTAGTTTAAAATGAGGGTCAAATTAATAATTATTTATTAAATAAGGGCCATAAGGGTCAAAAAGTCGGCATGTGCAAGCTCTCTGCACCCAAACTCCCAATCCTTATCACTCTCCTTTTCTCTCTTCCCACTCCAAAATCTCTGATCCTCTCTTTACCTAACCATTTTCTTATACGGTTAAAATAATCATTATTTTAATAACATAATAAAAAATATACATATGTATAGTGCAACAACCAAACAAAATTCCAAAGATTCAAGAATTGCAATATCAACAACACCTTTATCCGAAATTAATTGGGATCGGTAATAGATGAACTCATATAAAAGATACGAAAAGGTTGACAAAAGATAAAAAAATAAAAATAAAAATAATAAAATAAGATAAAAATAAATAAATAAAATAGTAAACATTCAAGAATGTAATTTGATAATATTAAAATTAATAAAATAATATTGTCAAGCTCCTGCAAATGAGTACAATTATTTCAGCATCAAGCAATTGTCCTCACTTTGCTTATAACTCTTTCATGAGCATCCATGAGTCTAAAGAGTACTGATTTAGAAAGGTATGAATGCAACCAATAAGAATCAAGGCACGTACACAATTGTCAAATCCAAAAAATATCAGCTACCATATGAAAAGTAAGAGTGTAAGAGCTTGCATTTGAAAATTCACATTTTTCCATTACAAAGAATAATGATACTACGAAATAGGCACATACACAATTATCTGCCCCCAAATAATTAGTGAAACCCTAGATCTGGCACATCATGAATCTAACGAACAATTTAATAGCAAGGGCATAAGATTTAATCCTAGATTCAGCTTTTATCAGGGATTAGCGAAACTCAAATTAGGAAACAACTCATAGAAGAGAAAATGGAGAACAGAGTACCATCTTCAACTAAGGATAAAGGAGGAAGATGTATCCAAGAAAGCAACGTTAAATCACCTAAATGAAGGTGGTTAAAGTAATGCAACTCTGAATCAACAAATAAGCTTGAATCGTTAAAAGCAACGCCTCCTTTCTTTTTTGCTATAAGCTTTGTTGTGAGAAAAGATATAAGAAGTCCGCGTGTGATTTTGCTTATTGGAGAAATAAATAAGAGTCTGCATGCGCTGCCGAAGATTTTTGTCAATTTTTACCGTTATCTAACAACTGTGATTAAATTGTCATGGTTAAACACCGCATTTTTTGTAGTGCTTGGACGAGAGTAGTACTAGGATGGGTAACTCTTGGGAAGTCCCCTTGTTGCACCTCTGCGCCAATGATTAGAACCAAAAGGTCATATCCAGTTTTAACCCATGGGTCTTCAATGGAACAAGTTGGGGTTTGTACCTGTAAGTCATTCCGACGCTGAAGTCAGATTTTGTTCAAACATCTTTATCATGTAAAAGAAAATATATACCTTGTGGTTCCCACATTTATATTCGGGATATATATGTATTATGGAACAGGAAAATTTTAGTTTTTGGCAGATACAATTTTAGAAGAGAGAGAAAGTGAAAGTAAGAGAGAGAATAAAAAATCAATGGACCCCAATTAATTTTGTGTCTGCAGAAAAAATAAAAAATTTCCTATTACATGATAGATTTATATAACTTTATATTTATAGTGAGATGATGAGTAGCTTGGAAGATGAGCATCAGTAATGTCTTGGTGATGAAGTAATCTTTTATTGATTGGGGTCTTTGCTTATGGAAGAAGATTTTTGAATATGGGCTTCATATTATATGTTGGGCTAATGTTAATATCCAAATCAAGACTTTAGATTAATCTTGAATTATAATTAAATTTTATTTTGATTATCTAATCAATGATGTGGATATTCAATTTGGGGTGATGCCACATGCACTACGCAGCCATGTATTAAATGTTAACTAAATTATGCGAGTCTCATCTTATATTATAAGACAAACCCATTCTTGGGAAATTTCTGCCACGTGTCTGTTCCTCATTCAGTTTCAGGTTTGCTTTCACACTACACAAATGTAAAAACTTTCCTTCTTTGCTAGATTTGACCTCACCCAAGTTAGATGCATCAAGGATGAAAATCAAAAACTTCTGGTGAGAGATGAAGATGTAAATGAAAGATGGTTGAACTACTTCAACTAGCTATTTAATGGAGATGGAGATACAAGCGACGTGGAATTGGAGGACGCGTATAATGATATGAATAGAAGATTTGTACGCATAATTAATACACATGAAGTTAAGGAGGCTTTAAAAAGGATGAAGACTAATAAAGCCTTGGGGCCTGATGGTGTCCCTATTGAAGTATGGAGAGGCCTAGGAGATGTGGCAATAAAATGGTTGACCAATCTTTTCAATAAGATTCTTCAGACAAATAAGATGTCTGATGCTTGGAGGAAAAGTATGATTGTGTCTATCTACAAAAACAAGGGAGATATACAAAATTGTTCAAACTATAAAGGCATTAAGCTAATGAGCCATACTATGAAGTTGTGGGAGAGGGTTATTGAACATCGCTTGAGAAGAGATACTAAGGTTTCTGTAAATCAATTTGGATTTATGCCAGGAAGATGTACCATGGAAGCTATTTTCTTGATGTGACAACTTATGGAAAGACACCGAGAAAAGAAGAAGGACTTGCATATGGTGTTCATAAACCTTGAGAAAGCATACGATAGGGTTCCAAGGAAAGTTTTATAGTGGGTTCTAGAGAAGAAAAAGGTTCCATCAAAGTATGTAAAGGCAATCCAGGATATGTACGATGGGGCTACTACATGTGTAAAAGCTTGTAACGGAACATCAAGTTATTTTCCTATCACGGTTGGTGTACACCAAGGGTCGGCTCTAAGTCATTATCTCTTTGCCTTAGTTATGGATGAACTAACAAAAGATATTCAAGAGGAAGTGTCATGGTGTATGCTTTTTGCAGACGATATTGTGCTTATTGATGAGAGCAAGGAGGGTGTTAAAAGAAAACTTGAATTGTGGAGAAGCACATTGGAATCCAAAGGATTCACATTAAGTCGAAGCAAGACAGAGTATATGAAGTGTGAGTTTTCTCTGGTACGAGATGGGGACCAATAGCCCGTGCATTTAAGTAGTCAAGAGGTACTCAAAAAAGATGGTTTTAAATACTTGGGCTCCATTATACAAAAAGGTGGAGAGATTGATGAGGATGTAAATCACAGAATCAGAACAGGGTGGATGAAATGGCGCAGTGCATCTGGGTTTTTGTGTGACCACAAAATCCCCCTTAAGTTAAAAGGAAAATTCTATAAAACGGCAGTAAGACCGACAATGCTATATGGAGCGGAATACTGGCCAACACATAGGCAACATGAGCATAAGATGGGAGTAGCAGAGATGAGGATGTTAAGGTGGATGTGTGGTTACACAAGGATGGATAAGATAAGAAATGAAGATATTCGACGAAAGGTCGGAGTAGTACCGGTAGCCGAGAAGATGAGAGAACATAGATTGAGGTGGTTTGGGCACGTGATGAGAAGGCCCCTGGATGCTCCTGTAAGAACAGAGGTTTGTTACCAAGAGCTCAACACAAAAAGAGGCAGAGGTCGGCCGAAAGTTACTTGGGGGAAGGTAGTAAAACAAGATTTAATGGAGTGGGATATAGATTGACAGACGGTATGTCTTAGAACGGAATGGAGAAAAGCTATAAGTATGGTGGAGGATTAGACCCGTTGTTATTCATATGTTCCAGATGGTCCTTTTTTAGTCATTTTCCCCTTTATTTCCCCCCACTTATTCTTGTCCCTTTCTTTTTTTACTTTTATTTATTTATATATATATATATATATTATTATAATTTTTTTTAAAATTTTTATTTTTTTTAACCGTCTTATATCTTTCATGTGAGTTTGTTAAGAGTGTTAGTCCCACATTGTGTGTGTCTCATTGTGTTAAGAGTGTTAGTCCCACATTGTGTGTGTCTCATTGTATTCTTCAATTGGTTTGCTATATAATAGAACCAATGTTGTGCAGTTTAACACAACAAGGATTACTATCAATTCCTCTTGTATCTTCATAATTAAACATGGTATCTAGAGCCTAACAAGAGGAATCTTAATCCGCTTAACTTAGTTCTCTTTTTTATAATTTCAATATGGTTATAGAGAGATATCACCCTCCTTGAGGGATTCTCGTTGTTATTTCTTTTTCTTTTGGTTCCTTTCATCTTCTTTTTCCGTCACTTTTGCTTTCATCTTCTTTTTCAATTTGTGGTTTTCCAGATCTACGGGTCATCTCCATTGTCCTAGATCTGTGATTTCTTCATTGTTTTGGGTCATCATCCTCTCTCTACTGGGTTTTTCATCCAGTCCTGTGTCTCGTTTCTTTTCTCTTTCTGTTGCAATTTTTTTTCTTTCAGATCTGTTTCATTTTATTTTGCATGCATTTTTCGTTTTGCATCGTCACTGATCTGTTTCGTTTGTTATCATTATTTTCCAGCAGCATCTCCTTCTTCTCTCTCCCATTGATTTTTGAATTTTCCAGATCTGGTTTTTCATCCGAATCTGTCTCATTTCTTTTCCCTTCTATTACATTTTTTTTTCTCTTTCAGATCTGTGTCTTTTTATCTCCTCCGGCAGTGTTTCTCTTTTTCCGGTAGTGTCTCCTTCTTTTCCGGTCATCATCTTCGATCGTGGCTGATTCTCCGGCCGCATCGTCCATTCTCCGACCGTGTCTTCCTTTTCTCCGGCCATTTCCGTTCTAGATCTGTGTTGCTTTCCAGATCTGTGTTTTGGTCATTTTTTTCTTCTTCTTCTCTGATATATTTTTATTTTCAGATCTGTCTACTTGTTCTCTTTCACTTCTCATTTTGCAGGGGGAGCATTGTTCATGTTGCTGAAGTTTATTCCAGCACAGTTGTCTTTGCCGATGATAATTCCGGCTCCGAAGTTCCTCTTGAGGGGGAGCACTTTCCATGTTGCTGATGGTCATTCCAGCACAGTTGTCTTTGCCGATGATAATTCCGGCTCCGAAGTTCCTCTTGAGGGGGAGCACTTTCCATGTTGCTGATGGTCATTCCAGCACAGTTGTCTTTGCCGATGATAATTCCGGCTCCGAAGTTCCTCTTGAGGGGGAGCACTTTCCATGTTGCTGATGGTCATTCCAGCACAGTTGTCTTTGCCGATGATAATTCCGGCTCCGAAGTTCCTCTTGAGGGGGAGCACTTTCCATGTTGCTGATGGTTATTCCAGCACAGTTGTCTTTGCCGATGATAATTCCGGCTCCGAAGTTCCTCTTGAGGGGGAGCACTTTCCATGTTGCTGATGGTCATTCCAGCACAGATGTCTTTGCCGATGATCATTCCGGCATCTTCCATGTTGATGTTCATTCCGACGCCATTTTTAGCACATTGTTGATTTTTGGTTTCTCATATAGGAGATTTATTTTGATGTTATGTTACTTGGTCATTTCATTTTGTTGATGTAGCACTGTTGCTTTTGGTTCCTAATAGGAGTATTATTTATGTATCAAGCTTGTAGCATATGATCTATATGCTACAGCTTGAGGGGGAGTGTTAAGAGTGTTAGTCCCACATTGTGTGTGTCTCATTGTGTTAAGAGTGTTAGTCCCACATTGTGTGTGTCTCATTGTATTCTTCAATTGGTTTGCTATATAATAGAACCAATGTTGTGTAGTTTAACACAACAAGGATTACTATCAATTCCTCTTGTATCTTGATATTTAACAGAGTTCATCTACCACCAACCCCAATTAATTTGGGATAAAGGTGATGTTGATGTTGATGTTGTTATTGACACACAGCTCATCTTTTTTTTTGAAATTTGAAGTTCAAAATTTAAATTTAATTTTTAAAAAATAACAACTCAAGTAATGCTCACCTATTTTCTCCATTGGAATTGTTAAACGTTTGTTAAAATGTACACACCTTCTCATTTCTTTTAGTTTTTCATTATTTTCTCATCTTCTTCTTTCTCCTGTTCTTCGTGCTATTTTTTTTCCCAGCTTCCATATCAGTGGCCCGAACACATCCTTTCTGTTCTTAGTCATTTTTTCCCCCCAAATTTCATATCATTCGTCGTTTTGGATTTTCTTGCTGTTGTTTTTTTTTCTTTTGTGTGTGCTTGAGATTATAAGAGAGCTTGCTCAAGGAGAATGCCTCGCTTTCCAATACTGTCAGAAAGCTCAATCGAGATTTTTCCAAGGTGCGTTTGATTTCACTCGGTTTTATTATGAGAACTGAATTTTAGTTATAAACCATTTTTTTTTAGGCTCAAAACTGTTGGCTTGGATTAACTTGCTTTGGTAACTTCATTTAAATTATAGTTACCCATTTTTTTTAAATAAAAAACATAAAAATGGTAGTAAAATAAGAAATTGACAATGATATTATTAGAGTAGAGTGATTTGAGTAAGATGTTGGATGGAATGGAGCAGGGTTGGTAAGTTGAATAGTTTTGGTATTATGGTCTTACTTTATAGAATGTGGGTGATTGTTGGACTTATGAGCTCTTCCCGTGAATACATGCAGTTAGATGATAATTCTGTAAGTTACCATTATTGTTATTTAATGCTGCTGTCAGTATTGCTTAGCTTTTTAGTTTGGGTTTGATGAAGAAAGTTTGGTATTTTGTGCATGAGTTTCATGGAATAATTTGACTTTTTCAATGGGTTCATATCTTACTGAATTATACTTATTGTCATGTATGAATTGTTTATGATAGCACTAGCTAATGCTCTTTGTTTCAAGGGTATATCCTTATGTAACTTTGGGCTTTTACCGGTGTTTGGCGTATGGAGGAGCTCCCGAGAGTCAATCAAGTTTGACTTCCACGTCACAGTTTGGAGGTACTTACAACATTTTATTTTTGTTTATTCTTGGTGCTCCTATGTAAATTGCTTTCTCTTTTACGCCCTTTGCTTAATTTATTTATTCATGTAAAGTGCTCTGGGTTTAACTTTTATTTTTCAGTTTAGAATCATCAGAAATAAAAAAACAGCAAAAACCCGCTCAGAATGTTGAAGAGGTCCAAAAGTCACATCATATAACTTATTTTTGGATTTTCTTCGTCCATCTTTAATCCCATGCTCCTGCAAAGAAAGGCAGATTTCAACATATCTAGGTTCTATGAAAGTTTTAATATAGCCTATCCTTTTTGCAGGCATTCATAAAAATAGCTGCAACCATATACAAAAAATTCAGGATGGACTTTTTGATGTATCAAATGAGGTTGGTTTCTTCTTCTTTTTTCTTCTTTTTTTTGCTTTGTGTCATTCTTGACCTATCTGATTCATCACTGTTATGGAAATTTCGCATTATTATATTAAAAATTATGAAGGATCTGTGAATTTTTAATTTCTCTATACCTTAGATTTTTACAATCTCTGTATGCATTCTGGGGATAATGATGCTGAAGTAAAAAGCATACTCCTCCATATTCAAGGAGAAATGGTTAAGACACTGATAAGTTTTTTACGGTTGAATTTATTCATGGTTCTCTAAATAAACTGTTTAAGTGTATTAGGTCATAAAATCATTCTATATATTGAAAAGGATGTGTCACTTGTGATCATATATTCTTTATTTTTATATATATTGGTGAGGAAGAGCATATAATTCCATATCGTCTGATTGCTTCTGTAAGCCCATTTTTTATGGCCTGAAGTTCCAATCATAACCTTTTGTTGAAGAAAAAATAAATGATAAATTGTAAGTTTTTGCTATTAAAAATAGTATTCTAGAAATTTAGGAGAATTATGCATGAATTTTATTGTATTGATAGTTTTATATTGCTTAGTTTGTAGGCAATAGTCAATAATCGATATTGCAGTATTAATATTGTTATTCCAAAGACTAACGACACTGATCATTGCAAAAAAAAAGTAATTATTTATCATTATTTTATGAATCTGATCGTAGTAAATGAAATTTCATCTTTGAGATAAAATATAAATCAAAATTTTATCATTCTTTTTTTATAATTAAATTCCTAAATCTGATTTTAATTTTTGTAAATACAAATTTGTAAAATTCAAAAATACTAATGACATAAATTCTTGCTAAAAAATAATTATTTACATAAAATACTGATAGTTAAATGTTGTAAATTGGGCTTGGCCCAGAGGGCTTGCCTGTCCCGCATGCAGAAAATAATTATTTCTAAATTTGGCTGACTTTTTCATAATGGTTTTCCAAGACTAATTATTGGCAGTAATCAAGAATAATGGTTTTAAAACAAATCACTCACTTATTTTTATTTTTTTGGTAAATAAAAAATCACTCACTTAACTAGTATTTATTTCACCCACTTTTTTTATTTTTAATGTTACTTAAGTCCGCAAAAAATTGTCCAATTTTAGTTTTGTTAAAAAAAATAAAAAATCGTTGTTATTAACACTCCCCCCCCCCCCCCCCCCCCTTTTTTTATGCAAATTGTATTACTCTACCAGAAAATAGATACTAGTAATGATATTGCTTAAAGAAGCCGGTTTTTTTATCATTGTAGCC
This sequence comes from Gastrolobium villosum, assembly GCA_032173675.1. NCBI lineage: Eukaryota > Viridiplantae > Streptophyta > Magnoliopsida > Fabales > Fabaceae > Gastrolobium > Gastrolobium villosum. Next base: position 124,227 of record JAVKPL010001703.1, read on the forward strand.
CTTATGTAATAATTAATTACCAAATTAACCTTGATTATAAAATATTTCAAAAATTTAACCTTGCTTACAAACATAACATCAATCTACTCATGTTTGACCGTTGACCAACAAATCTAACCGGGTACCCGCCTCCCTATCCGGATATTTTTTGAAAATTTTAAAATACCCGGATAGGGAGAGGAATACCCAGTTATATTTCAAAAAACTAAAAAATGCTTGAATTATTTACCCAGGTATGAAGACGGGTACCCAGGTTAGATTCATCCAATTCTAAGCACTGTTGAATCAAGTTATGACGAATTTCCTAATCCAATTTTGTTTTCCTTTTTTGAGATTCAGAACACAAATAGGAACCAACTTGGAAGATATAGTACTTATAAAACAAAAACAATACAAATCTTGAAATCTTATAAAGAGTGGGAAGAGGGTTTATGCAGCTTTTGCTGTTAGACCCATTGACTATGCAAGGTGTCATCATCTAGATCTCCATCTTTCTCAGCTTTGATATCAAAAAATTCCCTTTCAAAGTTTCTCTGTATACCCATTTCTTGATTTGCATGCACATCAATCTCTTTTGCTTGTGATCTTTGTCTCCTCATCATGGCCTTTCTTCTTCGGTCATGATATGCCATCCTACACCACCAACCAAGCACATAAATTAGAGAGAAAGAGAAAGCAAAAACAGGGGGATCATAGATCAGGGTGTGTTCAAGTGTTACTCTTTGGAAAAAGCAAGAGGGTTGGTTATCCCTGAAAGACACGGAGGAACACCATGGGTAGCACGCAGGTTTAACATGGATTGCATTTTGGTTTGTTTTGAGTCTCTAGTCGTCATAACTTTGCAAGATGTTTACCCGGATATCCGCCTCCCTACCGGGTAAATAATTCAAACATTTTCCAGCTTTTTGAAATATACCCGGGTATCCCCTCCCGGGGTATTTTAAAATTTTCAAAAAATACCCGATAGAAGGTGGGTACCGAATAGACTTGATGGTCAACTATCAAACAATGATAGATTGGTGTTATGTTTGTAAGTAAGGTTAAATTTTTGAAATAATTTATAATCAAGATCAATTTGGTACTTAATTATTACATAAAGGCTACAATGGTAAAAAGCCTAAAGAAGCCATATAGCACAATCCGTACAAAAACTATCGACGCGATAGCATATACAGGTTACAACTTTTCAAGACAACCGCAGACCCAATATTAAATATTCTTATACAAGTCAATTCGTTATTAAATCTGTATCTTGACAAAAATTGACAGAAAATTCATGTTCGTCAACCCACAAATACAAAATTAATTCGTGTTAATTTTCTTATAAATTATAAATTGGTATCATGTCAACCCTAATTATCATTCCAAATAACATACCCAAAACTCAAAGCAGTCAGCCAAATTTGCAATTTAAGCACTGAATCGGTCAGTGAATATTGGGTAAATGACATTACTCTTGACACATTACTGAAAGCCCACTCTCGAAGCTGAAGAACTTGAATAGCTTTTACCAAATCTACAGCTGATTACATATATGCTTTATGCTTGTAAGCAAACGATAGTGTACATTAAAAACACATCTTGAGCAAAATTCAAAGAGGATAAATTTTTCATGTACCAGAACATAAAGGTACCCACTTAGACATAAATAATGAAATCCACAAGGAAACGAAAAAAAAAAGGAAAGCGAGCGGTCAAGGTAATTCTCAATATTCCCTATCTCACCTACAAAGGAATTCAAAATTGCAGCTATTTGCCCTTTGTGATGAACCTATCAAAATTTCACCATTGAAAATTAAGCTGTCTTTGGCTTGATTCGCTTCACCCTTGAATAGAGGAAAACACCAGCAAGAGCTATAGCAGTACCTGTGGAAAAAATAAATACCAAAAATCTCAGCAACAGGTGTGAAGGGATATGGTATGGATTCAAAACAAAAATCTTCAAATGTTTTCCGGTTGAAACCAGAAAGAAGCAACTTTACCAAAAGCATTCACGGGAGAGACAGGTGTTTGGAAGAAGATGACAGAGCTCACAATGACCACAACCCGCTTCACACAGTTGCCCACAGAGTGGGTAACAGGTGATACCCTCTGCAATATCATATATGAAACCTGCAAGCCCATTCACAGAAAAACATTCATATCATTAAGGAATACAGCAAGGGAACCATGTCAAGAAATATAGTACGAGAAAGACCTTATATAAGGCACTAGTAAGTTAAAAGTAATGAGCAGACTCCCCCTATTCATAACTTTGCTATCTGTTTCACTCATTTTTTCTCTTAAATGATTGTGTTATATGTTAAAAAGCTTTGACTACCATTTTCCCATCATGTCAGCATTTTTGTTCAGGCAGTCTACTAAGACTGTTTATTTCTTAATAAGCACACAATTCTAGGATAAAACAGGTCGTCCTTCTAATTCCATTAAAATGGTCAACAGCAGATTAAGATAAGGAAACACTGTTGTCATAATGCAACCAATAGTCACACTCACATGCTTCCCCACAAAACTGACAGAACAAGTGGCAAGCATAAAACCCTTCTCAATTGACATAACAGAGAATACAAGCACATAAATACGTCACAGCATAATAGTCATACTGTCTCTACGTTAAAATATTCTTAACCATCTCAATAGATGTTTTAGTACACCATGAGAGGATACCAAAGTTTATTATGTTAAAAAACACTTAACATATGTTTACAAAAAAAAAAAAAATTCACATGGAACAAATTCTTTTCAATAAGTAACAATCACCTATGTTTAATATAGCAGTTAAGAGACAAGAAGCCAAAGAATAAGTAAAAGCAATCTTGAATAGCCAACAACCGTGAAGCTCAACTGTCACCAGCCCCAATCTCTAAAACTGGGGTGTGATGTTGATGTTGAAGGTTCAATTTTACATTAGATCACCTACTCTTCTCCCTTACCAGGTGCTTGCAACTCCAATGAATCCCCAAAAAAGTAAATAAATAAAGGGCACAATTACGCATAGAAGAGGAAAACTCACTTGCTGATATGCATGGAAACAGAGTGCAGCAAGAAAAGATCTAATGTACACTTGTCTCACATTCAACCCCTGTCAAGAAAGATTATACGAAAACATTTTAGCAAACTCAACACAATTATATCTTTCCGTTGTGGCTATGATAATAGCAAGTCTATCCATTTTAACCATCAAGATACTCACAGCAGATTGTAAGTAAGCAGGGCTAAATTTAACACCCTCCACGAAGACAGCCACAGGTGCTAACAAGAAGAAGGACATTATTGTTATTATAGAAAACAGGGTTATGTTGTCCATAGAGTCCTGAGAAAAAACAAAATGCCTGTTATTATCTGCTTTTTTAAATGTAAGATAAAAGATTCAAAAAAAATACCTTCTGAAATGCAAAAATTAATACCAACAATGAAATACATAAAAAACAAAGTGTTCATAGATCATACTACCTCTTTCTTAATCATAACCTTCTTGCTAAGAACATTACGTGATTGATTTGTCACATTTGAAGCCATTGCACTCCAAAATCCAGCCCTATTCAATATTCCACCAAAGCATATTAGAATGTGCATGACCAAATCTTTTCTGTTCAAATCTTGCTACGTCCCCTCTCCTCTTCAAATTGAAAGAAGATCAGATCTTACCAATTGAAAGAAGCCTCGGTAGCAGATGCCAGTGCAACTCCACCAACGATAGGCAAAAGGGAACCAACCACCCACGGTGTAGGAAACTATAAGAAGGTGAAACAAAGGATTAATATTGGAAAACATCAATTCCCAATAAGCTAAATGTTAATCTATTTTTTCTTTAAAGGAAACGCTTACAATACATAAGTAATCACAGACAACTAACCCAGAAATAAACCAATATGATACTTATCAGATTAGAGAGGACAAAAGCCGCCCCCAAACTACAAGTAATCATGATAAATTTACTTTAGATTAATTACAAACATAGTCCCATATTTTATATTAAAAAAGAAAATATAAAATGCGGATTGACATGAGAGGATTAATTACAAACATTGTCGCGGCCAACTCCGAAAATCACTATAGCGTTATAGCGGGTTGTGGTTGCGAAAATAGCGGAATAGATATATAACAGAAATAATGATAAAAAAAAACATTTTGTAAAGACAGATAACATAAGTGACAGAGAGAGACACAGATAGCCTAAAAAAGCCCTTAAATTTTTTGTTACACGTTTAAATTTAGGACAAAATTGACGTTTTTTCATATGACAGCAATATGACCGCAATTTAGCCGCAAGTGCTATCGCAATAGCTGCTATTGCGTTCCGGTGTGGTGCGGCACGGATTTTTGCGGAGAGGCACCGCAACGCCCATACGGTGCTATTGCGGCGCAATTAACTACTATGATTACAAAAAGCAATGCCTGTTTACAGCAAAAAAAAACTGTACTCTAACCTCTCCAAGGAACATTGCAGAAAGGATCACAGAGAAGAAAGGCTCCATGGCTTTGATCGTGTGAGTGAATGACACGGCCACCTTTCCAAGACTCATATTAGTGAAAAGGTTCCCCAAAGTATGTACCACAGCCAGTGGAACTATAGCTGCAAGCTGCCAAAGAAATCACACACACACACACACACATAACGGTAAACAACACAGAACACGAGAATAGATAGATTCAATTCAGCACACAGAGACCAAAATACCTGTGCACCACTTAATTTCGGCCTCCGATGGAGATTCAAACCCCACATCAATGTCACAAGGACAGTCCCAACAGCGAATTGAACAGCAGTCACAGTTACCGGGAAATGAAACGCCTTCAATACCTGCGAAGAACGAGGGGAAGAGAAAACCGCATCAGGTTAAATCCGCATTCGAACACGTGACAGAATTCGATGATAATTGACGATTTGGTACCTGTTTGTTGTAGATATTGAAGTAGATGTTGAAGAGGTACCATAGGCCAAACAAGGATCCAAGCTGGAGAGTCTTGAATAACGCGCCGGAATCGGCGGAACCGGCGCTTTCAGGAACGGAAGTGGCTTTGGTCTGAAACGGATCGGAGGGTGAAGAGAGTGGAAGGGGCCTGAACTTGAAGGAAGAGGAAGGAGCAAGGGACCAGGATCGGCGAGTGAAGGAAGAAGAAGCGCCATTGGATGTGACGCTTTCGTTGGGTTTGGAAGAGAAATGAATGCGAGGAAGCGAAGTTCTCAAAGGGTTGTGGTTGTGTCTGTGGAGAGAGAGGGAAGAAGAGAGAGTGAAAGCCGCGCTCTGCATTTTTTTTGAGATCTGAAACCGAAAAGCAGAAAATGAAACAGAAAACGCGAACACAAGAGCACGCTTCTCTCTTGTGTCTCTCTGAATCTGAATCTCACGGTGTCGTTTTTACTTTTAGTATTTTTATATGGACAGAGAGAGAATCCCTCGGAGGCTCCGCCAACCGCAACGTTTGGTGTGAGTGTAAGGACTCTGTTGAAAGTAGTAGGTAACGCCCCCCCTGTGTGTCTAAGACAAAGAGTGTTTGAAACGAAAGATGCAAAACTGAAAATGAATTTTTTTTTTGGAGATAGAAATAATATTGTAATAATAGACAAAATAGTAATAACGGGTGACGACAGTAGAAATAGAAAACATAAAATATGAAGGGTTTTATTAATGTGATGTGACGTGATATAAGTGTGTTTTACGATACACATAATAATGAGGAGAAAGAAAATAGAATGATAAAAAAGAAAAAAAAATATGGACCCCACTTATTTAATGTGTGTGTAAGATAATGAAGTTATATTATAAAAAATAATAAATATAAAACCCAAATATGAATGCAGATTAAAAAATGTGGGGTATTCTACTTTCAACATTTGTTGTCCTTAAAGTTAATTCAAAGTTCAAACCATAAAAATTAGATGTTTGCGCTTCTTTTGATATTTTAAACCATACAAATTATATTTTTTGCGTTCAACTAAAATTGACAAATCTGCACAGGGTGACATACTGCAAACGATAACGAACTACTAATCAATGGTTTCAAGTGTTTATAAAGATCAAAATAAGATCAATGAACTCAATTAATGTTTGACTAATTGCACTAGAGTAAAAGAAAGCAAATGCAAATGTAATGAAAAAAAAAATCTTCAAAAATTTTGATTTTTTATATATTTATAGGAAATGTATGGTCATGATTCAAAAGGAACATATTCGTTGACAAAATAACACGTCTATTTGATATAAAAAGACAGATTCGTTTAACGATGAAAAGTAGTGATCTGCATGGAGCGGTTCATAATTGATTTTGACAAAAACTGAACCGAACTAGTTTTAAACGGTTTGATTTTCAAACCGAACCGATTTTCTTTTTTTAAAACCAGTTTTTAATTTTCCAAACCAATTCCAAAACCTATTTATGGTTCATAACCAGTTTTGATTGAACTGATTTTAAACGATTTTAATTCAAAACTAGTTTTAAATCAAAATCGATTATGAACTATAAACTAGTTATCAAGTTCAAAACCGATTTTATAATAAATTTAAAATCCAAAATTTTGAATAATGTACCGGTAAATAATATTTACAAGAGTTATACTTAATATTGAAACTATCTTTTTTTCTTTGTTAACCACAATTCAAAAGAGCCAAATCCTAAAGTTAAGTATCTAATAGAAAAGTTATCTACTTGCACAAATTCATAAGAGCCAAATCACAAAGTTAAGTATCCAAGACGAATTCCTTCGTCAAAAGGTTTTGTTTAAGCATAACTAATTATATTAATTAGCAAAGTAAATTGATAAATATCTCACAGAGGGAAAACCCTTCTTGATATTCCTTGTTTCCAAATTCAAATGCTGTGAATTAAAAAGAAATTTAGATATTAAAAAGGAATATTTACCAGTAAATAACCTTGTAAATTTGTAAATATTAAGTATAACTAACAATCGAACATGCGAAAAGGAGGCAAAAAAATTAAAATAATACATTTAAATCAAATGATTACGTATTTAATACTATTTTTTAAATAATTACACATCTATTACACAATGAGAACAGGTTAAGGCGCTTTCTTTAGAAACAAGGCCGGGCTGAAAATAAAATGTCTGGCCTTTTAGCCTGTAGGCCGGCCTGTTTAATATTTAAATAAAAAATATTTTATTTATTTATTGTAAAAGTTAAATTACTTAACCTAATATTTAATATTTATTTGTTGTCATGAATTTTTATAATTTGTGTTCTTGTTAAAAAATCTGTTGTAGAATTTTAATAATTTGGACCCAAACTATAAAATATTGTTTAATGAATGAGATATTTCATTTTTCTTTTAAATTTAATTTTGAACATGGTAGGCCTAAAAGGCCTCATAGGCCATGTAGGCTTTTTATTTTTTAATAACAGTGAAGACGCTTGGCCATTAAGCTTTTGATAGGCTTATAGGCCAGATAGACTCAACATTTTTTTGTGTAGGCCTAGGCCATGAAGGCCAAAGCCTGGCCCGGCCTGGCCTAATTACACCCCTAGGCGTCACATGTGATGCCCCATTAAGGCGTCTCTCCCTAGGGGAAGACGCCCCATTGACGCCCAAAGGGGGCGTCTCATGTGACGCCCATATATACCCCACTTTCCTTTTTTCACTCCTCACTCATTCACCTCTCTCTAACCACGGATCGTAGCGAAACTCTACCAACGTAGGTAAGGTCGTAATACCTCCTATGTATACGTTTAAATTATAGTGCTAGTTAGTAATACATGTTAGGATTGATCGTATATTAGAGACTTAGAACATTAGGATAGTCAATTATAAATTTTGTGGTATGCAATGATTGTTGTAATGATATAGTAATTTTATTGTTACGTAGTTATTATTATTAATATTTAATTATGCATTAGAGTTTAGCATATTAATTAGTGATTTAGAAAATAGTGATAGTGACTTAGTGAATTTTGTATGTATGATGTTATTAATGTGGGAGTGCATTCATAACGTCGTAGTCAATTAGGTGTGATGATTAGTACATATTTATGAAGTTGGTAGTGACCTAGGGTTAAGTATTCTGTAAGTATTATATTATTTTTGTCCGATGTTTTATTAGCATTTAATTACAAATAAATGTATGTTCTACGTTTTAAGAGGACTTCATTAATTTCGATTGTAGTTAAATAAATGACGCATATGCTTAATTTTTGTGATAATCAATTATGGCATTGCTTAATTAATTTGTAAATTAAATGAGGCATTACATGTGATTAATTTCAATGTTGTTTTATGTGATATAATTTAGGGTAATGGCTGACTCATCATTTTCTTCGGGTTCTGCATCGGATGAAGAGCCTAGCTATCCCAGCTTGTACATTATACCTGGTCCTTACAGATGGGACGTCCTTCGTAAGAGGACGCAGCGCGGCCATATTTCACAACGAGTGTGGAATACCGAGCATGTAAGGAAAATAAAGACCAGGCGTGGGAAGTCACAAAGGAGACCACCTACTGGTGCTATTCCACAGGTTGTCGAACAGTACCTCATACAAGCAGGATTCATACATGTTCCAGGATGCGTCATATCCAGGTAATGTATTTATCACCTTGCCATAATCTTGTCGTGGTCTGAGTGATACATTGGTTGTCTTTAAGACTTAACTTCTGCCGAATTCTCTGATGCAGTTCGCCAATGGTTGCGTTGCGTTGGATACGCGTCGGCCTTTTTTCACCTTCGAAGATGACACCTCGTCGACCTTCTACCTTCCTACCATTATAATATAACACAAGACGAACAGAATCATGATTTGAGCTTATTTTTAAATAGAATAAGAAATAAAATTCAAATACTAAATTAAAGATAAAGGAATTTTGGTGGAGAAAAGAGATATAAAGAGTGAGAGAAGAGGTGTGAATTGAATGGAGGGGTGGGGAATATGACGCCCAAAAGTGGCATCACATTGTGCATCAGATGCGTAATTATTTGAAAAACAGCAATAAATGCGTTATTATTTGATTTAAATGCAATATTTTAATTTTTTGCCGCGAGAAGGAACCGAGAAATAGAAAAAGTGAAGAGATTGGAAATTGGAAAAGGGAAATTGTAAATATTAAGTATAACTAACAAGCGTTCAATATGCTCTAACAGCTTCATACACCCTGCAGATTTTGGATCATCACTCATCAGAATATAATTTAACATCTTTCAGTGCACACAATGATCCAAAAGTACAAAACGATTCTCATAGCATAACTTATAATAGAATTGCAGCTTATAAGACATAATTATAAAAGACATATATCCAAACAAAAAGATATCAAGATATTATGCATATGATTTGGGGAAAACAAAAATTGAGTTTTTTTTTTAATTTCTTTTTTTTTTAAATCTTTTTTAAAAAAAATTAGTTTTAATGGTAAAAATGTAAGTTTTTACCATTTTTACGTTTTTACACGACGTTTTGACCAGTTTTTACTAAGGACAGTTTTTACTTGCGTTTTAACACGCACCATTCTAGTAAAAACGTAAAAACATCGGTTTTTATGTTTTTACACTAGTTTTTGACAACAATGTATAGGGGAGGGTTCTTTTGATTCCAGAGTAAGACTTTTAAGTCTTACTCCCCCCATCTCAGCCGTTGATGGACAGAAATCAATGGTTGTCATTTACAGTTTAATTAATAATTAATTAATATAACTTCCTAGACTATAACCGTTGGATGGACGGAAATCAACGACTAGGATGTGGAGTAAGACTTATAAGTCTTACTCTGGAGTCAATATATATATATATATATATATATATATATATATATATATGGTTTTATAAGAGTTATGTTGTAGGAAAAGTGATTGTGTTATGTTATAGAGATTTGTTATGCGTGCCGGAGTTTTTTTTTGCTGCGGGTCCCACAAAAAGTTGTGTGTAGGAAATTTTTTGTGATCATGTTAAATGATAGATGATAAATATATATATATATATATATATATATATATATATATATATATATATATATATATATATATAACGGTTAAGGTAGGATCATCATTAATTAATTAGTTTTTTGGTATGCCATATATTAACAAGTCTTACATCAAATCTTAACCATTGATTTTCTACATCTAACGGTAAGATTTGTTAGGTCTCACTCATTAATTAATCATATATTAATTAGTTTTTAATTCCCAATAAATCTCAACCGTTAGATGCACATAAATCAACGATTAAGATTTGATGTAAGATTTATTATTCTTACACCAGTGTAAGTTGATCTTATCCTTATGTATATATATATATGTGTATATATATATATATATATATATATATATATATATATATATATATATATATATATATATATATATATATTAGAATCATTTTACACCAGTATAAGTTACACTCTCAATCTTATCCGTTGATTCCATTTATATCTAACGGCTCAAATATTTTAGTATTGTGAGCTATTAGATTCAAGTGGATCAATGGTCAGGATTGAGTGTAAGACTTCTAACTTTTACACCGGTGTAAGAATATTTTGCCACATATATATATGTATATATAGAATAATATTTCTGCATTTATTGCAAATAAGTTATCTGCATTTACTCTCAAAACGACGTCGTTTTGGGATTGAAAAATTAAATAATCATAATTATAAAGTCTATAAAATCCCTGAAATAAATTAAAATTACAAAAATACCATAATTTCCGTCCCAAAATGACGTTGTATTAGGCTTACTGCAGAAAAAGCGAACCCATATATATATATATATATATATATATATATATATATGAGTTTACATATCTGCAGCTGTTTCCCATATATATGGGTTTATATATATACGGGAAAACATTTCTGCAGCCACTTTAGATAAGGTTATTTACAGCTATCCATTTTTAACTAAGTATGACCGGTCATACATTGAAATTGTATTTTCTCTCTCCGCCACGTCAGCCAACAATGTCTGAGAAAAGAGAAAAAAAGAACAACTTTATTGTCAGTAGAAGAGCCAGGATTGGAGGGGAAGGGGCAAAAATTAATTTTCTATCGTATATAATATCTATATTTTATTTATGTACTGACCTCATACCTTCATGAAACTCATTTATGTTATTTCTTATCAAAATATTAAAATTTAACAACATTTCAAAGAAAAAAAGAAAATATACGGTTGGCCAGTCCAACAGAGATAAAAAGTAGTTTAAAGCAATAATTAAAAAAATGCCTTAACTAAAATAATGCTTTTAACTACAATTTTTTTTTAAATAAAAGACTGAAACCAAGTTGTCCAAAAAAGTGAATCTTTTAAGTTAGAGTAAACCCTTTTTCTTTAAATGAAACCACTACACACAAAAACACAACCATGCAAATGGAAACAGAGCAAAATGATGACAAAAAGGTCAAAGCTTTCATTAACTAAAACATAACATATGAAAAAAAAATGCAAAAAAGATTATACATAACACACATTAAGTGAAGTGGAGGTAGATTTCAACTTGGATATCATACCAGATCTTCCAGATGAAGCATTTAACAATAACAATAGTACCATATTTAGCCTTTACCTACATTAATTTTTTTTTCATTTTTTTTGGAGGGGGGAGGGGGTGGCCCACCCTAATCTCCCCCTGTCTCCGCCTCTGTTTATTGTTATAATTAAGTATTACTGGTCATACTTAGTTAAAAAGAGATAGCTGTAGATAACATTATCTAAAGTGTATATATATATATATAGGATAAATAAAAATTATGTTATAAGAAAAATAATTGATTTTGTTAAGATAAGACAAAACAAAATTATTGAACAAAATGTTACATGACTTCATATAACATAATAAAATAAAGACGTTATATATTTGGTAGGCACTAAGACATATATTTGATTCCTACAAAATGCTACTCGGGAGCGCCCATCTACTTTATTCCTGACCCAAAAATAATTGTAAATAAAATTTGCTCACATATGACATGAATTTGTAATATTCTTAATTCTTTGTATTGTATAGCAGAATAACTGATTCTAGCCGCCGGAGCACATATCAAATGATATCTGCTTTTAAGTTTTTAACAAGACAATGGCTAAATAATTAGGTCTGATTCCAGGCCATCTTCATTCTTTTATTTTTCATTTTTCTATTGAGATTCAATGAATTTTTTTTCTAAAAACTAAAAACAAAAAGTTAAAAAGTGGATACTTTCATATATTAAATATTATTTCCTAATTATTCATGAACATTGTTTTTTTGCTAAACATTGATGAACAACTTAAATCTCCCATCACGTGATCATATTAAATAATACATATGATAATTCATTATAAAAAACTCATTTTAAGTGTTGGGTGGGACATAAATTTGCTTAAATTTTCAAAAACGCCTTCTTTTCAACAAAAAAAAACTTTAATAAAATATTAAGTATTATTGGTTCAAAAGTAAAGTTAGTTAAATATGTACCCAAAAAAAAAGTTAGTTAATTAATTTAAATACACACTAACTCATGTCCTTTAGAGTTTAGACAAATAAAATCCACAACGCAATTAAGATATTTGTTTGAAAATAGATTAATTTTAAAACAATCCCTTTTTGTTTATGAAAGCTCTCTAAAAAATAGATAAAAAAAAAATTTGACCCTAAAATAAATTGACCTCATGACGCACGCTACAGGAAAACGTGGGAAGAGAAAAGGAAACACTAAATAGTGTCAGGTTTTGGCATCTTTGAAGGGTTTTATTAATCTTATGTTACATTATTTAAGTGTTGTTTTTAACTCACATAAAATAATGGAGAGAGAAATTGGAATGATGAAAGAGAAAGAAAAATATGTGGACCACATCTCTTTAATATGTATGTGTAGAAAAGTGATATTATATCATATTACATTATAAACATAAAACCCTTTTGCAAAAGAAAATGAAAAAAAGTGTGACATGCGAAGGTGTCAAAAAGAAAATAAAGTACATTGCGATCCTGTCAAATGGATCTTGGAATATTCTTTATCCGAAGTAGTATCTTGATGAGGGAAAAAAAATTTATATTATGGAAGTATCAAATTTTTTATTTATTTTAATCCATGTTTATTTATTTATTTATAATTCTCTCTAAACATGATAAATAATATGGAGGCAATACTAGCCAAGCGCATAATGTAATTTGGCCATTTCTGGCATTATTGTGACCTATTTCAAGCCTCAGGGGACGTCTTGAGTTAGAATCTCGTAGACGGTGGAGGTGGATGAGATGGTGGTGTTCCGGAGATCATGGGTCGTAGACCCACGACTTGAGTTAATGGGTTAAGGCAGAATTAACTTATGAGACTTTTGTTAGATGATGAGACTTTATTAGATGTTCAAATACCTAAAGATGTTGATGGGTATTAGATATTAGGTACAAGGATTGTTTTGTATTTAATAATATTCTATAGATTTGTTTTTTCTGTTATGCTCTCCTATATATGAGCTAATTCATTGTACAAATTAATTACCACAATTAATGAAATCGGTATTTTCAATTTACTCTCTTTTCCATTTACTCTTTTGATACTATATTAGAAGGTAAAAGAGAGTAAATAGAAAATATTGATTTCATTAATTGTGGTGATTAATTTGTAGCTCTTATATAGAAGAGCATAACAGAAAAAACAAATCTAGAATATCATTAAAATACAAAATTACCATTATACCTAATATCTAATAATGACCGATGAGATATCAAAAAATTATATTTCCAACGGTGAAAGATGAAACAAAAATAAAACTTTTGTTAATGATATATTTGCATCTTACAAAATTGATGCAATTAATGTAAAAGATTATGAGCCAAAAATTATTAAAGAATGTGTACATAGAAAAAATTGGCCACAATGAAAAGATGTGATTCAGGCATAATTGAATTCACTCGAGAAATGTAAGTAAGGCCTAAAGGCTACGAATGGGTAATAGTGATAAAAAGGAATGAAAAAAAACCAGATTTTAATATATAAAACAAGATGGGAAAAGTGTTTATCCTTTTAAATGACACAATTTATATCCTTAAACTCTCACAAAAAATAAAACTACACTTATATTTAATTTTGTAACTCTCTCTACTCCTTTCAAAAAATCTATATTTCTCTCTGGTGAAAATGACACAAATTTATATCTTTTAAAATGACACACACTTACAAAATTGATGCAATTAATGTAAAAGATTATGAGCCAAAAATTATTAAAGAATGTGTACATAGAAAAAATTGGTGCAGATGTGATTCAGGCATAATTGAATTCACTTGAGAAATGTCAAGTTTTTCATTTTAATCCAAACATGTTATAATGTAAGGGGCCGACTGGGTAATAGTGATAAAAAGGAATGAAAAAAAAAAACCAGATTATAATATATAAAATAGGGTTTTATATTTCTCATTTAACTAGCAAACTTTCCCAACACCCTGGGTCGATTTCCGAGGGCATGATGTCTGGAAAAGGTTGAATGGGGATACTACCGACAATGTACCAAAAAAAATAAAAAAAAATGAGACACACTTAACCCAAAACAAGATTGAGACATAAGGTTTTCACAAATAAGAGGAGTTGATCATGAGGAGACATTGTTCCTTGTTGTGAATGCAACTAAACTTAGAATTTTAGTTAGTCTTGCATGTTTAAGTGGGGAGTTGCAAGAGATATTTGGTCCAAATTAATATGATGTGTGACAAATTGCGGATGTTTACGAGAAATAGAATATATTTGGATTATGGATATATCGAAAATTCGGTATTGTGATACGTATTTTACTTCTTATCAAATCACTCTTTCTTTTAATTTTAAAATAAATTATTTATTATTGATTTGAAAAAAATAAGTCATGTGTTACAATATGAATGGAAGATGCACCGAATTTTCGGTGTATCGGTAAGACCAAAGAAATTTCTGATGTTTACGAATGCATCGCGGCGTGGAATTGTAAATATAGTGGATAACTTGATCTTAGATTCAGTTTCTTTTAATTTGGTCCTTGAATTGAACTAAAATTTTAATTTAGTTCTAAACTAAACTCACAAAGTATACCTTCTATCTTAATTAATCATATAAACTTCACGTTAATGTTCTTAATTGGTAATTTAGACTGAAAATAAATTGAGACGAAATTTTAATTTTGCTGGACCGATAAAAAAAAAGTGCATGAAATGTGACAAAAATTGGAAAGTATTTCACCGTGCTAATTATGTTAGATTGCGTAACCCGATACCCAAAGCACCGACATTTCAAAAATCGTGACGTGCCGTGTTTAACATTCTCGGACACTCCAACACTCTTCGACACTCTTCGACACTATAACACGTGTTATAGAAATTCAAAAAAAAATAAAAATAAAGGTTATGTTGTATTGAGTTTTTAGTTCTAATTATTGGATTCGTTGAATTACGATTACTATTTTATTGAGTTTAATTAAATATTTGGGATATCTTATGTTTTTTTGCAAAATTTATGAATATTATAAGTTTAGATTACTTTTTTGTTAAATCATTGAATATTAGATATAATATACACTATATAAATTAAAATATTATTTAATATCAAAACGTGTCCTAACGTGTCGAAATCTAACATTTTTTAGAATTAACGTGTCGGAGTGTCGTGTCTAGGGGTGCTAAACAAATCAAGGGCCTTGGCTCGCTCACGAAGGCCTGAGCTTACATGTCTAAAATTGGTTGTTGGTACCAGGCTTGGACTTATATAAAAGCTCGTTTAATAAAAAGGTCTCAGGTTCCAATTCAAAAATTCGGCCAAAAAGCCTCCCAGGCTAGCCTAGTATATTATTTTTTATTTATATTTTAATTTTTTATACTACTTGTAATAGTCCTCTCTTTCTCCTCAATCCATTGCATCTCATTTTATTGGTTAAACAAACTTTTTGAATGATTTTGTTTTACATTATGTTGTTTGGATATAAATTGAATTTATAAATATTTATGGAATTACTAATGTTGTTGATTGTATATTATGTTTGAATAAATTTTTGTTATCTTAATTTTTTTTTAAACAGGCTAATAGGCTAAACAAGGTTTTTATTTTTTTATAAATAAATCAGGCCAAAGATCGATAGTTATATTTATAACAGGTAACAGGCTTGATCAGGTTGACACATTTAAACACATGCTTAACCTTTTAAAACCAAAGTTCGACTCGACGCATTAACATCTCTAGTCGTGTCTCCTAATCGTGTCCTATCGGTGTCGGTTCACGTAGATGAATATATGTCGAGGTTTCTTTTTTTGGTAAATAAGTGCCGAGGTTTCAATTCAGACACAATCTAACATTATTAACAGGGTGGAATATTTTCACCAAAAAAATAACAGGGTGGAATATTTTGCAATTTTTGTCTCATTCCCCATAACACCCTCATTTAAATTTGAAAATCCTTTCAAATATATAATGGCTAATTTGGCATCTCACATTTGCAGATATATATTTCAGGCATTTAGAAAGAGTTATGTTTAACCCGTTTAAAACGGTCGAAGCTCCAAATCCAATAGAAGAAAAGAAAACCCGCGGAAAACGTGCTAGCACACCGAGCTAAAAAGCCACTCTTGTATCCAAAAAAAAAAAAAAAGAAAAAGAAAAAGAAAAATAAAAAAGGGGGAAAATAAAAAATATCAAAGCTACTCATTCGAATCCATTCTGATTTGCAAATTGAAGCTGTGGATTACTTGATCGAGAGAAAATTTGAAGGAAAATGCAGTCGTTAAACATTAAGGCTTGTTTGGATCTGCGGTTAGCGGTTTTCACGGATTCGGAAGCGGGGAAGAAGAGGCAATGGGTGAATTGCAGGAACCGGAGGAGAAGGAATGGGAGTGTGATCGTAGCGTGCGGTGCGGAGAGGAATTGGAATGGGAGTATGAGTACGAGTTCAGGTTCAAGCTCGAGCTCGTTTTTCTCTCGGAGCCACAACTACGCGATCTTGAAGCAACAAATGGAGGTAGCTGCTAAATCCGAGGTTAGTGTTTTTTTTCTTTTAAAAAAATAAAATAATATTTATTATAAAAAAAATGTCGCTCTTTGATGACTCTGTTTTGGAAAGAGCCTTATTATTTTGTGGAATTTGAAAATTTTGCGTTAGGATTACGAAGAGGCTGCGAGGATTCGTGACTCGCTGAAATGTTTTGAAGACGAAGTGCCGGTTCTGCGTCTCCGTAGATTGTTAAAGGAAGCAATTGCTGATGAGAGATTTGAGGTACCTATTTTGTTACTCACTTGATTTTAGGACAGATGAAAATGTCATGTTTACATTGCTTTCTACATTTGTTGGATTATGGTCCGTAAAGAACCGATTCAACCCAAGCCTAAGATGTTGAGTGATGTTACCTTAATGGTTTTATATATCTCAATACGCCCCCTCACACGAGATTCCACTGGGCTTGAAGGGTGGACAATGCACAACCCCCACGAGAGCCCACTAGGCTTGAAGAATGGACAATGTACATGCTCACTTACCTGTGCGAACAAAGAAGTTCCACTTAAAGAAAGTGGGGGTGGCGAGGATCGAACGCGGGACACGAGCTGTTCTAATACCATGTAAAGAACCGATTCAACCCAAAAGCTTAAGTTGTTCAGTGAGGTTACATTAATGGTTTTATATATCTCAACATGATCGTGTAGTGTTTCGGTGACTCATTGTTCGAACATACATTGTTCCTCTCGGCCATTAAATGTTGCAATTAGCACGTTATCTCATTGTTCAGAGCAGCACATATAGCATCTTTCATCTCGAATTGTCAAAATGTGGCCTATTATTGTCCATGTTTCTGTTACCATATGATTGTCTCTTAAATCTACGTCTTGACAACTTGTTTTACTTACCTTTTTTGTTTTTTAACCCAGGATGCAGCTAGATATCGTGATGAGCTAAAAGAAATCGCCCCACATTCTCTCTTAAAATGTTCGAGTGATGCCACAACCTTGGTAGGAATACTACTTGTTTTTTTTAGCTTCAATTATTTTGTGATCTATGATTCAGTTATTTCTTGGTTAATATCTGTCTTGGGGATTTTTTTTAAGTTAATTGCATCCGTAGAATAATTAGTTCAATGCAATTTCCTCTGAAATGGAGATGATGAGTAGCTCTCTTGGAAAATCAATGGGACTCTCAATCTCTCATGGTGTTCATGTGGGTTGAGACATTTGTTTGGGATAATTTACTCCCTAAGTTTTAGACTTCTTCTTTTTTAAATGTTGCAGGTTTTCTTTTTCGTGGTAGAAATCTGTACAGTCTTATAATTTTGGTTTATAATAAGTTCTGAAAAGTGAAAAGAGATTTATTTTCCTATAAATTCATATGAGACATTACTTACTTGTAAAATAAAAATATGAACTCTTAACATCTATTTTTAAATTATTCAGGGAATAAGGGTCCAAGTTAGGAGTGTATATATAGAGGGCAGAAGTCAGCCTTCAAAGGAGCTATACTTCTTTGCTTATAGAATCAGAATTACCAATAATTCAAACCGCCCTGTTCAACTTCTTAGAAGGCATTGGATTATAACTGATGCTAAAGGGGAAAGTGAAAATGTCTGGTGAGTTAATTATTTTTGTCTTCACTATCTATGTTCTTTGCTTCCAAGGTGTTTTCTATTTCCTTTTAAACCCATGTGGTTCAAGTTCAAACTCCAATGTACTTTTTACTTTCCTCATGACAGGGGGATCGGGGTTGTTGGTGAACAGCCAGCTATACTTCCTAGGACTAGTTTCGAATACTCTTCCGCATGCCCATTAAGCACACAGAATGGTAGAATGGTATGGATTTTTCCCCCTTGTTCTTTCATGAAATTACCCCTCTTAGTGGGAAAAGGATTTTGTTATTGTTGTTCTTTTATGAAATTAGCAATGATTAAAAAAGCGGACTGGACTGGTAGTTGGACTGGAAAAAAACTCAACCCAGAAAACCAGTCAGAGAACCAATCGAACTGGTCCAAAACCGGTTTGAAGTGTTTTTTTTTATTCAACCAAAAAAATTGAGACAAATAAAGGTCCATGTATGAGTTAACGCATAGACTGCTACTATATAGCCTTTTATTATTGATTTTATATCTTGCAATACATATAATATGATCCTTTTATGCTAACTTAAAATCTTACCTATCTTGATTTCTTATGATTTTATGTTAATTTATTACTTAATACATTATTTAATATTAAAAATATGGGAAAAATAATACATTATTTCGAAACAACGTCGTTTTGGAATGTTAAAAAAAAAATATATATTTAATTAAAATTGAAACACCATGATTTCCGCCCCAAAATGACGTCGTACCCTTGCAACCAAGATTGGACCAGTGAACCATGAACTAGTAGTGCTCTCACTGGTTCAATGATGGGTCTCGTTTTAAAAACATTAGAAGTTGGATATTGTTGCTTTGGTCAGTCTGAGTATCTGGTAGTAAGAGTTGCATTGAGTTCTTTAGCTGAAGCTAGTGCCCTCGTAGTATTGTTTATGGTGTTTGGTAATATTACCTGTTTATCAAATAGATGCATTGTTTCAGATAGTATAGGCATTATGCAATCAAACAGCAATATAACCAGCGAGATAGATTAAAGCATCAGATTACCTCCTTTCATTTTATTTTTATGTTGAGAATATTGATTAATTTGCTTCAATCAAATAATTCTTATTCTTTAAGAACTCTTATCTAGAAAAACCTATATATAGTACATCTCATTTGGGGATAAATATATTGGACATTAGGTCTCAGTTGGTTCTATGGTGCTGTGATTTAAAACCAAAACAACTATCATCATTTTCAGAATCAACAGATCATGCTCTGGAAAGAGGAAAGCAAAAGCAAAAGCCTAATTGAATTTGAAGGCATGTTCTACATGACCTATAATTTAGATGATTGGTTGCATCCTTTTTTAATTTTCATGACTACTTCTATATTACTACAGAATGAATTTATACTATGATTTTAACTACGCAACAGTCTCAGTTTCTTCATCAGTGTAGAAATTGCAGAAAAGGGAGGAAAATTATAAGTGATGTCATTTAGATGCTTTTCAATGGTTTGGATACATTTACATCTGCCTGTTTGATTCATGATTGATTTCAACTTTCAAGTATTTCTAGATTTCTCGCCTTCCAAAGGAACATAAAACCAGGTGATTAAATCTCATCTTCTATTTTGTAATCCAGGAAGGTGACTTTGAGATGATACATATTGATCGAGTAGGCTCAAGAGTATTTAATGTGGCTATTGCTCCCTTTTCTCTCTCACTACTCGGAGATGATGATGGTCAAGCTATTTGAGATAGAATTGCAGCATCACCTTCTGAGATTGTGCCGCATAAGCACCCGGAGTTTGTAATGGGATGTTATCATTATCAATCGTTCTCACAGCCATCTTGAGAAATTAAAGCAGGCTATTTTCATTAATTGTAAAAATATATGTTTTCTGAGAATACGTGATTGGCAAATGTTAGTCCTTACAATTTTTTTTTTTTACTTTATTAATTTTGATTTGGGGGTTAGAACCTTGCAGATGTATTTTGTTGAATGGTGTGTACAGAAACATAAGAAAGAAATCAATATTGAGGTGTATATTATAGACAGTTGAACTTGTATTATGTTTCCAACCCCAACTTACTAAGAGAAAAAGGAAAAGAGAGAGAGAGAGAGAGAGAGAGAGAGAGAATAGCTATGACTTTCAGCCGCGAAAGAAGCTCTTTATCATATTTGAGAAATCATGCTGAGTGAATTATGTTCCCCTTTTGTGCTAACCATGCGATAGTCATGATCATGAAGATTGATAAGCCCATTGTCTGCTTGTCTTGCTCGTGTGTAAGCTGCAAGGATTTTCGAAAGTTTTTTTCTTGCCCCAGAACATTCTTTTATTTTTTTATTTTTTATAAACAATATGGGCAATCCATAATTTGATGCACTAGCATTACATATTAAAGCTTTTTTACAATTCTATTTTTTGTGTGAATAATAACGTTGTGTATGCATAATAAACATAAAAAAATGATTCACCCTCATTTCTGTGTAGCAATGAGAACTTGTTAGGAGGGAAACGTCTAAGTTGGAGCATGGGATGCTCCATACCTTCAAAACTGTTGATTTTGCAAACAAATTAATAGATTGCTAAAGTTTTTATCTGTAAATATCAGGTGACTTTGATATAGAAGTTAATCATAAGCTTAGTCCCTCCCTGAACATATAAAAAAAATTGTGTTTAGCATTTGAAAAACCATCTTTAACTTTTTTGGTCCTTTATATTAAAAAAATTAAACAATAAAAGTAACCAAAATTCTCTTTGAAAAAAAAAAAAACCACGATGAAATTCACAATTAATTCCGTCTAAACCTTTTTAAATAAAAAAAGATTAAAATAGTTTAAATAAAATTTATTGAAAGGGATAATTAGTTTTTTTTTTTAATATATAAAAAATTGGTTCAGTGGGTAGAAAAAAAAAAAAAGAAAGAGGATTTTACGTTCACAATTTTCTATCTTTTGTAGTCACACGAATCATGTCCATTTGGAAGTACCAGTCATTACGTTTATACATATAAACACTTCCCTTACCTATAAAGTATCTCTTTCCTTCTCTGCTAAAGTTAACTAAAGCATTGGATAGCCAAATTGGGTTCCTCCCCTAGGTGCTTTCGATTATATAGGCTAAGTAGTCTCTTTCCGTTGTCACCGAAAATGAAGGGTACTATCTCTCTATATGTGTAGATGATATTAGATTATGATAGTTTGCTATATGTTATCACTTGCAATGCTTGTGCGGTTGTGTAGATAAATATATGAAATTAACTCTTCAAATCCTTTTCTCTTCTTAATTGTGTTCTTTTTTTTTCCCACCAGAGTTGATATTTCTTCATTGTCTTTTTGGTGTCAAAATATATAGAACGACCCTAGAGCAAATTCATTATCTTCTAAACGTGGGTGGTTAATTGAGTAGCTCACTAATTAATCAAAATTGAAAAGAAGTTCATACTTTGTAGAAATTGTATATATATATTTTTGGAGATTATCTTCCCGTCATTCTATAGGTTTCCCATGGACTAATCCGAAATTCAAAATGATATAGGATTAAGTCTTTAAACCCCTCCTAAAGGAGAGCATTTTCCATACACCCAATGTACCTACGACTTTCATTAAAAAATTGACATTTGAATTAATCTTTTTTTATCACTTTTTCCTTCACACATCACAAAAAAAAATGCCCCATTTTTATTGGTCCGTCGCACCGAATGAATGGTGCGACGGGAGTACCGTAAATTCTTCGCTTACAAAGATAATACTAAAGATGATCGAACACATACTTTCACTCCCTGCTCAGCTCCCATGCGTTAAATAAAAGGACATACAAAACCAATGTACTTTTCGCATATTCATCACCGTATGCGTATTATATATGCATGTTAAGAGACATATGCTGTCTTATTCTATAGAATGTATGTATAGTTTTAAAACAATAGACTGAGAGGCAACTGCTTCATGCTTTGGCATGTTAACGTATTAGGATAACATGTTTTTTTCTTCAGTGTGAAGTCATGAACAATTGAAGCGTTACATCTCTCTTTCTTTTGATACATGATGCCTTACATCTCTTTATAAAGCCAAAAGTTAGTACTGATGGCTAACTTTTTTATTTATTATCATCTTTTCGATGATGTGTAATCATCTTTATGAACTAATTTATTTATCCCAAGGATAATCAAAACTTCCAAAAAAAAAATTTCTTGATAGACCAAAACTTCCAATTTTAACTCTCATTATAATTACTTGTATTCCTATATCAAGATCTCTCTTTATTTAAGCATTCCTATTGTTACTATGTTTTAGTATTTCCCTCTATTTATTTTTTCTTTCGTAAAATTAAACATGGATGGAACTTTTGCACATAGACACGATAATATATATTCATAAATACCTCAATAAGACAAATATGAAGAAACTTATAAAATGAATTCATAATTGACATGTTAGTAAACTCTTGTGTAGTGTATAATTGCTCATGTATAGTGGCGGAAAAAAAGTTTGGGACCAAAATTTTAGTTCAAATTGTCTTTGTATTTTGTTAAATTTCACATGAACAATAAGTTAATAAAATGCATTTCACATGAGTCTCACGAGTTATTTTTGTAGTAGAAAGAAGTGTTATAGTTTATTCTATGATAGGAGTGCTAATAATACATTTTAATACTCTTTATTAAATATTTTTTACTATTGAATACAATTTCATACTAATCCCATTAAATAATGCGAACCCATTCTTTATTAGTGGGACCTATTGAGATTTCACCTCATAATTAAGAAATTTGTTACATGAATTATACAATGTTGTTATGCTTTACAAAAATCAAAATTAAAAAAATAAAATTTATTTGAAAATATTGTTTAATGATTTCTTCGAATTTTTTTCACAACTTTTGCTTTTGGCTTATTTTATTTTATTTTTTATTTCAGGCTTTAACGGTCTTTTCTTAACAAGAACAGACCATTTAAGTACATAACTTTATATAATATTCTCTTTTTAACTTTTTGGATTACGTATATCATCATCTCTATAACGCGTTTTACTCAAATTTTCTCTCAAATACATTTTTTTTATAGGTTTAAAGTTTCTAAAATTACTTTAAATTATTTTATTTAATGTTCACTAAAATACACATAAAAATATGGGAAATGATAGTTTCATGTTACATAAGATACCTATCTCATGTCATACACCTATAGAATTTCGTGACAATTCTTTCTTTTCTTTTTAAATTATGGACCCCACATATTTGTGTCACCTACATGAGAGTACTATCTCATGTAACATGAGATTAGTAAACCCCTAAAAATACATGTGAGGTTCATGTAGACTCGTGAAGAAAATCCAAAGAAAGAAAGTATTAACCCCACGTACTTTTACTTTTATGTATATATATATATATATTTACTATAACATTCTTAATTCTACTATACTTATTCTTAACTCTGGTTGGAATTATGTAAAAAAATAAAAAAATAAAATCATATATAACAGAAGTAAATATTTTATATCTCCCTTTTGAAAAATGTAAATACAAATTGTTTAGGATTTATGGACTTAAACATATAACGTTAAGTTTCTGCATGAACTATTTTCTTTTACAAATAAGATTATTGTGTTTTTACGAAAAAGAATCCGAATAAATTATGGATTTCTGATCAGGGATTTTGAATTACTAAAATGGGACGACGACCTTTCTGATGTAATTTTTTTCTTTTAAAAAACTTCATTTTCAAATTAACATCAATTTAATGTTATAAGTTTCACAATCTATCCATGCGAAATTAGTGCCCATTCACTTGTGGATAACTGACCAAAATGTCACTGTTCACCAATTTTTTTACCTAAATGTCACGCGAACAATGTTATTTCCCAATTTGCCACGGGGTAAGTTCGCTTCTGACACAGGCGCACTCGATTTGATGACGTGTCACATTTTTAGTGGATAATAAGTATCAAATTTTTTTAAAAACAAAAACAAAAAAATGAAGGTTGCCTACATGGTAGGCTAAGTTAGTTAAAAACAGAGGTCGCCTGTGTCAGAAGCGAACTCTGACACCACCAGCTTCCTGACACATCATCATGCATAGTTCGTTACTGCTGCAAGCGATCTTACCTGCGTGGCAGTTTGAAAAATTAGTTTAAGAGCATGGCATTTAGATAAATTTATGTGGGAATAGTGGCACAATGGTGAGGATTCCTTCACTTGTTCACACACGGTAATCTCGTATGGGTTACCGAGATTTATTACATTAAAAAAATATATTTTAAAAAAAAATTATGTAAGAAATTTTTTTAAAATGACATTAGAAATTAGAATATAGTGTTTGTGCGAACAACAATAGTCACGCCTGAGAACCCGGCAGCGCCAGTTGCAGATGTGGCCGTTTCGGGGGAACTCAGTCATAAATCTATCATTACATAGATAATGGCTGTCACTATCATTCCAAGTCCAATAAATCAATGTGGTCACAACCGTGGTCCCCATTCCATGACCCAAAAGCATCAACAATCTAATGCCTCCACTGAAAGCCACTCGATTATGACTTCTCTTTTACATTCTTAACAACCTCAATTCATTCCCCAAATCATCCTTTGCAGATTGGGACACAATTGTGTGTGTCTCTTAACAATGTGTGTCCCAATAACACATACTAAATACCATGAATCATTAAAATCAAACCATCATGTTCCAAATCATTATTCAAGTAAGGACTCAAAAAAACAACCATTCTTGGTTTACGTACATGAAGCATATACTCCACTAAGAAGCATTCCAATACAAAATCCAAAAACATAATTATGTCCTGTCCCTTTCCTCTGTATGTCTCTCTGTCACAAAAAAAAAAGTAAAATAAGATTGGTAATCCTAGTAAACTCAACAAAAGAAACATGCATGTCTCTTGGGATTAATTTAAAATTGGGAAAAGTTCACCGATGCCCACGTGGTTTGCTTCACAATCATCTATGTCCATGTGATTTTTTTTATCACATATGCTCTGTGTTTTGTAAAAAATAAAAAATCATAGGAGCATATGTGATAAAAAAAACATACCCTTTTGTAAATCACGGCATATGTGATTAAAAAAAACACATGAGCGTAAGTGATTCAGGAGGAAACCACAAAGTAGCGGTGAACTTTTCCTTTTAAAATTTCCATGGGTACGTGGAGATCAAAATATAATTAAAATTTTGGCAAAGATAATAAGAAAAAGCAAGAGAAGAAACTTATGCTCCAAGCACACCATCCCTTTCTTTCCCTTCTATATATGTGACCTCCAATAGTTTTCTACATGCAAAAGCAAAGAAGCAAAGCATCTTCTCTTATAAATCCACATTGTCTTGCTTTCCCTTGCAAGTTTCAACCTTTTTCCTTGCCTAAGAGTTAATGTACCCTTTTTTTTTCTTTTATAATGTACCATTAGAATTGTCAGTGTATCTAGCTTCCTATGCAAAACTCCATCTAAGTTTGGAATCTCTACAAAAATCAAAACAATTAAAGGGGTCAAAATGGGTCAAGACAATTCGAACTTTTTGGTTCTTGGTGGCCCAAAATCTTCTTACCTACTCTTATTTTAATATGCATGAAAAACTATTGAGGTCCTCTTGTGTTAGTTTTGATTGCATACAGTGGCTCTCTCCAATTCTGGTGGTTCAGTTCAGAGTCCTTTATGTTTCTATCTTTCCTTTCTGGGTTCTTGGTTTCTGAGAGATCAATAATAGGAAG
This sequence comes from Gastrolobium villosum, assembly GCA_032173675.1. Lineage (NCBI taxonomy): Eukaryota > Viridiplantae > Streptophyta > Magnoliopsida > Fabales > Fabaceae > Gastrolobium > Gastrolobium villosum. The sequence continues at coordinate 150,414 of JAVKPL010001703.1, forward strand.
CATTCAATTTGTTCATTCTTTCTTAATCCTATTGGTTATTTTTCCAAATTCTCTTTTCCACCTTGTAATAATTTGAAAAAGTGGAAACAAGACCATCCCCACCTTACCATTTTCACTGTGAGGAATCTGAAAAAGTATAAGAAGTAAGTAAAGTAACACCATGAGTTTTCTAACAGGCTCTCTCAAAGGCTCTTGGCAACCCATGATGACAGCTAAGACAAACAACCAGAGTTACTGGCTGAACTGGAGAGTTTTGATTTGTGGCATTTGGATTGTGGTTTCAATAATCTTCTCATCATTGCTTATATGGAAGTATGAACGTTTAAGAAACCAAACAAGAAATGGTAGCAGCAGGGAAACCCAACAAGAAACTTCAGCAACTTTGTATGAGGATGAAACTTGGAGACCTTGCTTAAAGGGAATTCACCCTGCCTGGCTTTTGGCTTTTAGAGTTGTTGCATTTATTGTGCTCTTGGTTCTTCTCATTATCAATGCTGTTGTTGATGGAGGAAGCATTTTCTACTATTACACTCAGTAAGTTCTCATTCCTTATTGAATGTTATCTCAGATTTTGGATGCCATTATAGAGGTCATTATGAATTTGGCCTCTGAATATTTAAGACTAAAAATAAAAAAAAATCACTCCCCTTCAACCCGACTAGCGAATGTGGGGTGGAGGTAATCTTTGTACGCAGCCTTACCCTTGCATAGTTGCAAAGAGGCTATTTCTTGCACATAAAAACAAAGATGGGTTACATAATCACAAATTTGGAATCATATTATGTTTTAAACGGAAAGGCCGGCTTGGCTCAGTGGTAAGCATGCTTACCGTGATGTTCAAGGTCCTGGCTTCGACTCGGCCTCTCCGCAAAAAGCGGGGGTAAGGCTTGACTCGATTCCCTTCCCCATACACTCACGCGTAGGTTTTGAACTGGGTCGGCCCTATTATGTTTTAAACAGTGTTAATCTCGGTAAGTTTTGCTAGATGGGTGTCACTGCAATTATTCTGTCTCTGCTCTTGGAGTTAAGCCTTCATAATATTTGTGATCAATCACTTGTGAGCTTAGTTAGTTAGGAGTGTACTTAAACATTCCATCTAAGAAAGTAATTGCCTTTCCTGATTTAGAATGCCAATTTAAGCAACTACAAATTATAGCCAGAAGCCTATTTCAACTCTTAAGTATTAATTAAGCATATTGCTAGGTCCTTTTTTGGCATTTGATTTCTTTAATTTTTTTTTTTTATGGTTTTTGAAACAGGTTGACTATTACTTCAATAACCGTTTATTTTGGGGTAAGTATTGAAGTACTTTATTTTTAAGGGGGCGAACCGGAGCAATGGTAAAGCTGTTCTTTCATGACCGAAAGGTCATGGGTTCGAATCCAGGAAACAGCCTCTTTGCAATTATGCAATGGTAAGGCTGCGTACAAGGATTTCTTCCATCCCACACTCGCTAGTCGGGTTTAACGGGGAGTGGTTTTTTATTGAAGTACTTTATTTTTTTTTGTAGTTATGTTGCTCATGTCTACCATCTAGCATGTAATCTCTTAAATACACTTGTCCTTGTGTGCTTGATGTTGCAGCTTGGATCTTTGCTCTCCATGCATGGATGTTACCAACATCATAAGAAAGCAACTGGGGATAAGGTTGATAATGTGGATGGAGATGCAGAGAAAGGAATCTATGATGATGATGCTTCTGCACTTCCACAAAGTTCTAATGCATGCGACCAAGGGAAAAGCATGGGAGCCCCAGAAGAAGATCTTGTTCGCCAACATGCAAGCACTTGGGGTTATATTTTTCAAATAATATTCCAGGTACACTTTTCATAGATCGTTGGTTGAACTACAAGGATGATTTCTTTCTCTGCAATCTTCAAAGTACACTGCACTCTTATTTTAATTTGTAAAGAACCAATTCAAAGCTGTTGGGTGATGCTACATTAATGGTTTTATATCTCACGCCCCCTCCCCGGTTGGTGAGGGCTTTTTAATGATTTTATATATCTCAACATAATTTTTACTTATTATGAAGAATTTCAACCCAACATGATTGATTTTTTGTTTCTTCACTTGTGAATAGATTAATGCAGGTGCTGTGATGCTAACTGATTGTGTATTTTGGTTCATAATTGTTCCATTTCTAACAATCAAAGATTACAACCTAAACTTGGTAAGTATCATTTTATCACATTAGAGTGCATAGCTGTCTATTACTGCTCTTACCAAAGAAAACGAGACTTCAAATTAAACCATATGTTATATTCTATTGTGGCAGTTGAATGTAAATATGCACACAATCAATGCTGTTTTCCTTATAGGCGATACTGCTTTAAATTGCCTGGTGAGTTCCTTCATTTGATTCAATTTAATTGTCAATTTCCAATGCTTATGTATCTGAAAATTCTTAACCTTACTTTTCCCACTTCAGCGGTTCCCTTTGTTTCGAATAGGATACTTTTGTCTGTGGACAGCTACATATGTAATTTTCCAGTGGATTCTTCATGCTTGCATTAATCTCTGGTATAAGTCCTCGTTTTCAGTTTGGCTCAATTAATTGTGACAACACCTTACACATTATTGTCTAATATAAGTTTTTTTTTTTTTTTTTTTTGTCTAGGTGGCCATATCCATTTCTTGACTTGTCATCCCCTTATGCTCCATTATGGTATAAATTTTATTTCTTTCTCATTATATTTTGCAAAATTGGTCCATTGGAAATGGCTCTTATTCTCTCATGCCTAGAATAAAATTTTTGCCTTATATTTCTTTAACATGACTTTTAATACACAAGAGAATAAATGATTAAAAAGAACTTTGCCCACGCCAGAGTTTCAGGGTGTAACGCCCGGTTATCACTAAACGACGAAGGCCCAGCAAGACGAGTCAACTCAATTACGATTTAGCCACTGAACTCTTTCTTTCTGTTTCAACTTAAATGGAATGTTTTACACTCACCCGCTTGGTATGATTTCGGATGCTTTCAGCTCCGTGGCATTCACTGCTTTGTCCGTAATTTCGACCAACTAATCAGTATTGGGGAGAACTCATCTAGCTTGAGCCGGGAACTCCACTCGAAAGGGTGAGGAAGGAAAAAGGGGCCCATCGACTGGGTAAACAGACTGGATTGCCAAGCCAATTTAACCATCCGGTTCAAGAATCAATGACTATTCCCACATACTAACACGAGACTTTTCAGTGTGTTTTTCTCACTCGCACACTTCCTGGGAAAACTTCCCAGGAGGTCATCCATCCCAGAATTGCTCCAAGTCAAGCACGCTTAACTATGGAGTTCTTCCGTTCCGGGCTACCAAAAAATAGATGCATCTTGTTAGTATAGGTAGTACCAATTAATTCTTATAAGCTATTTCCAACTGTATCATCCCATATCAACACAGTCTCTAGAATCCCTCTATTTAGGGTGTTGATTCGATTCATTCATGTACCCTCATTCCTAGAAGTCTGTCAGGAGTTGCTCCTTGTTTGTGCCCTTTCGCACCATGCCCTTTCGCACCGGCGATCACTCCCCGCCCTCGTCAGCGCCCAGGATGTTATACAGTGACCATAAGGTCACGAGTTCAATTTTTACCATTCCCATTTTCTAGTAGAATTAAAATAACTACAAGCTAAACCCAAAATTGGACATGTGTAACATCCACACTTCAAGCCTAAAAGGCTAATGTGTGTTACAAAATAATATAAATCATCAAAAAATCTTTCACCCGGACATCTTTAAAGTCTTGAGTTGAATTAGTTCTAAATATCGAACTGATGACGACTTCTTCCAAAAATTTAACTATTATGTGAAGACACATTAATGATATTTTTTATATCATATTTTTTTAACATTTATCTAATTGAGTTGATTTGCTGACCCGTTTTGTATGGCTTGTAATTGATTTCTAGGTACCTGGCGGTGGCATTGCTGCAAATTCCGTGCTATGGTATTTTCGCTTTGTTAATGAAGCTGAAACACTTTATCTTGTCAACGCGGTACCCGGACTCGCACCAATGTGTTAGATGATTTTGGCTTAGGACAAAACTAAACTAGCCTCAATTTTCTGTAGAATATTACCCTTTACCTTGAATAGAAGAAAGAAAATGAATTAGAGAATACTGTTTAGCAATATGGATGCACGTACTGAACAAATATATAGCAAAATATTTCCTTTTGATTTTCCCAGAAGATTAGCATTTGAAAAAGCAACGAGAATTTGACTCTTGCTTTCTGCTAGCAAGCCAATCATCTTTTTTACTTTTATTAACTTTCTGTTGATGCTTGGAATCTGGAGTGCTTAAACTCATTTTGAACAAAATTATTGATAATAATATGTGACAACTTTTTTTTGATACAGGAATTGAACACATAACCTAATAGAAATTATTCAAATTCCTTATCACTAGATCAATCTAGTGGCTTAATATGTGACAACTTGAGAATCATATATTATGCAAAAATGTTTTATATTTTTAAAAATCAAAAATAAATTATAATTTTTTTAACCTATCCTAATAATTATATTGCTTAGACTGACAAGTTAGAGGAAAATTCGGGAAGAAATTTAAGGTACCCTGCATGAGTTTAATACAACTAACTACATTCGTGCCTTTCATGGAGCAGTTTGTACTGCAATTTTCTTATCCTTTTTTCATTCCATTACTTACTTTATAAAGAAAAAAATAAAATAAAGGCAATTGAAGCATTCATAATAGAATTGCAATTTGCAATTCCAATTAGAGAATATATAATATAAAATTATTGATGAACCTTCACTTAATCATTTAAATTTTTAGGTGAGATAATTATTTTTTCTGATATCAGAGTCTCCCTAATTACAAGATCACGAGTTCCATCAAAATATGAAATTATTAATAAACCTTTACTTAATAACTTGAATTTGTAGGTGAGATGATTGCATTGTATCGTAAAATAGCAACATCCTGCACTGATGCTCGCCTTGATTACTCTCATGGTTTTGTTTTGTGGTTTGATTCTTGGGTTGGTTGCTACGGCAAAAAAATTAATATAATGCATTTAAATCAAATAATTACGTATTTAGTGTTATTTTTCAAATAATTACGCATCTGGTGCACAATGAGACGCTCCAGTGAGGCGTCTCTCCCTAAGGGAAGATGCCATTTTGGAGCATCACATGTGACGCCCAAAGGGGGCGTCTCATGTGACGCCTATATATACCCCACTTTCCTCTTTTCACTCTTCACTCATTCACTTCTCTTACCTCTCTCTAACCGCGGATCGTAGCGAAGCTCTGCCAACGTAAGTAAGGTCGTAATACCTCTTATGTATATGTTTAAATTACAGTGCTAGTTAGTAATACATGTTAGGATTGATCGTATATTAGAGACTTAGAACATTAGGATAGTCAATTATAAATTTTGTGACATGCTATGAATGTTGTAATGATATAGTAATTTTATTGTTACGTAGTTATTATTATTAATGCTTAATTATGCATTAGGGTTTTGCATATTAATTAGTGATTTACAAAATAGTAATAGAGACTTTGTAAATTTTGTATGTATGATGTTATTAATGCGGGAGTGCATTCATAACTTTGTAGTCAGTTAGGTGTGATGATTAGTACATATTTATTAAGTTGGTAGTGACTTAGGGTTAAGTATCTGTAAGTTTTATATTATTTTTGTTCGATATTTTATTATCATTTAATTACAAATAAATGAATGTTCTACGTTTTAAGAGGACTTCATTAATTTCGATTATAGTTAAATAAATGACGCATATGCTTAATTTTTGTGATAATCAATTATGGCATTGCTTAATTAATTTGTAAATTAAATGAGGCATTACATGTGATTAATTTCAATGTTGTTTTATGATATGGGTGGTTGCCATATTCTCCTTCAGATTTGGGCATGGATACGATTCTCACCCATTGCTCCACCCCTTCCTCCTCCTCCAGAGCCGGACACGCATTATGGATGCCGGTATGCTTTATTTACTTCATTTGATTTCGATAATGTATGGTTGATAATGTATATACTAAATGTATACTTCTTGATTATGATTGCTAATGTATGTTTCTGATGACAGATTTAATACGGTAGAAAAGTTTAAACCTCATGAGGTCACCCATTATCGGGCAACCTTGGACACACTGTGTAGAGATGAGGTTAGGGTTGGATACTTACTATGTTGTTATTTCTCCACAAGTTATTTTTTTTTTGTAACTCCAAACATATGTTTGACATGGTAGTAACATGAGCACAAATATTAACAAGAAAATAATCTCATGCTTCCAAGGTTTCGCCTTCAACAATGGCAAAAACGATCGGTAAACATTCATCATTATCATCTTGGGTTGTGGCCACCAACAATCTCCTTTTATACTTCCCATTTAAATGTGTTCCATCAATATGTATGACGGGTTTGGCAAATTTGAACGCCTCACAACACTGTCTAAACGTCCAAAATATGCGATGAAAAACCTTTTTTCCAGTAACTAAGCTCTCCCGGCATAAAGATCATTTGTTTATATGATAAAATGAACTTGGAGAAAAGCGAAGAATGTATTCGCACCACCTTGGCAAAAAAGCATACGATTCCTCCCAATCACTGTACATAATTGCCATCGCTTTTTGCTTCGCATATCACGCCTTTTTGTAGGAAACTTTAAAGCCATATTTAGCGGTTATCCTTTCTTGCACCAAAGAGATATACACAGATGATTCTTCCTTAATCATCCCTGCATTGAAGATGACCCAGACTCGATTATATCGAACGAATTTAATTACACAGCAGTACGTAAACGTTGATATGTCATAGAAATAAATAAATACGTACCTATGACAAGATCTGCAATAACTTCTGCATCGAGCTGTCTATGTCCCTGGGAAATGTGCTCATTCAAACAATCGTGATTCCCACCCCATCTCGTAATCTTCCAATTTTCACCAAACACTGGTTTGATCGCCCTGACGCGCCACGGGTAACCTTTATCATATGAACAACATTTCATGGACAACTTTGCAGGCGAGCTCTCAATTACAATTGCTTCTTGATGCTCCCTAATGAGGTGGTGCTTAAGTGCAATTTGGACATCTTTTTTTGTTGCAAATTCTTGATTGACAAATAACTTGTCACCCAGTTGCCACGAACCTTGTATATAACCTGATCCTGAAGCCGTACCATCAGTGCATGATTCTTGTTCGCTCCGATAACTTCAATCAATGTAGGAATAATGTGGAATTCCTTCCCAAAAAGGAATCACAGCTTCGTCACCTGCAACTGCGGATTATAACTTTTTAATACAAACTTCCTAATTCAGGTATTAAAGCAGGTATCTATTCACCTATATACAATTTATTTCAATTACCTTCATGGTGAATACCTAACCGGGCAGACGCAACGTCATGCAACTGTGGCATTTGCGCGACGACTGGTTGATGGAATATTGGGATTTGAGACGCACCCATCTCACGGGGTTCATCTCCTTCTTAAGCACTAGCATCCTCCGCCAGAAGACGTTCTTCTATTGTCATATTTTCATCGTCATCGTGCATTTCCCAAGTCGGATCATTTTCATCTCCCTCAAAAAAGTTACCAACTGAAGACGCATGAGCGGCAGGCGAAGCTAGAAGACGGGGAGGATTTAAATCAACTGACCTCACCGATAAGGGAGCATTCTCGGTTGCGGCGATGTCGACATATAACTCTAGAAAATCTATCCTTGACTGGTTGAAAAATTCTTCCATTGTAATCTCCATGTCTTCATCGTCAAGCACTTTCAAACTAATGTATTTATCACCTTGCCATAACCTTGTCATGATCTGAGTGATACATTGGTTGTCTTGAAGACTTAACTTCTGCCGAATTCTCTGATGCAGTTCGCCAATGGTTGCGTTGCGTTGGATACGTGTCGGCCTTTTTTCACCTTCGAAGATGACACCTCGTCGACCTTCTACCTTCCTACCATTGTAATATAACACAACACGAACAGAATCACGATTTGAGCTCATTTTTAAATAGAATAAGAAATAAAATTCAAATACCAAATTAAAGATAAAGAATTTTGGTGGAGAAGAGAGAGATATAGTGAGAGAAGAGGTGTGAATTGAATGAAGGGGGTGGGGGAATATATATAGAGCACAAAGGCGGATCTACTTACATGAGAAGGGGGGCAAGTGCCCACCCTTGAAATATGATGTAAAATTACAAAAATACCCTTATGTTAAAATTCAAGTTTTTCCAATTTAATTTCGGGGTAGGATATTATAACAACCAATTAGTGTTACTACCAATCAATTTCACCGTTAGATAGATTATTTTGATCCAACGGTTATATTTATTTTCATATTTGTATGGTTATAATCCCCATATTTAATACTTTATATTTATTTTCATCTTTGTATAGTTATGATTTTTCATATTTAATGATGCTTTTAACTAAAAAATGGGGATCATAATCATACAGAGATGGAAATAAATATAACCGTTGGATCAACATAATCGATCTAACGGTGAAATTGATTGGTAGTAACCATAGTTGGTTGTTATGATATCTTACCCCTTTAATTTTCCTCCTTCTATTTTATTTTTTCGTAATTTTTTGGGAAAAGTTCATCAATGCCCCTGTGGTTTACTCCAGAATCACTTATGCCCCTGTGATTTTTTTCTTATCACATATGCCCTTATGGTTTGTAAAAGGGTATGTTTTTTTATCACATATGCCCCTGTGGTTTCTTATTTTTTACAAAACACAGGGGCATATGTGATAGAAAAAAAACCACAGGGGCATAGATGATTTTGAAGCAAACCACTAGGGCATTGGTGAAATTTTCCCTAATTTTCTTCTCCTCCACCTTCATTATCCAAACCTAATAGCAGAGTGCTCTATTTCAGACTCATCATTTGCATCTACATATTGATTCATCTCTTCTCAAACCTCAATCTCCGTTATTGGAAGTTTGAATATTTGTTTCTTCCTTAATCATCGGTCTAGTTGAGTCACAATCCGTCCAGATATAGACTTAAACCAGACCCGGCCTGCCGACAGCTGCTTGCAAGTCGCATTCTAGACCGACCTAAATCTATATGTATTTGATATTATTGAGTGCCTACCCTTCGTTGATTTTCTGGATCCGCCACTGATAGAGCACACATGTGATGCCCCAATGGGGCGTCTCTCCCCAGGGGAAGACGCCCAAAAGTGACGTCACATTGTGCATCAGATGCGTAATTATTTGAAAAATAACATTAAATGCGTAATTATTTGATTTAAATGCATTATATTAATTTTTTTGCCTGGTTGCTACATTTGTCACACTTACTTTCTCTCTCTCTCTTCTCTATTGGAATTTCTATTCTTTTTCTCTATGTGAGAGGATTATCTCTCTCGTGTCATACATTCACACCAAAGAGAGAGACGTCCACAAAAAAGAAAGAAAAAGAAAGAGGGAACATAAACCCAAATTCTAATAGGTGGAATTGATAAAGCCGGGATAAAGGTAGAGATGTGGTATCGCTAATGTAACTTTATTTTTGTTTAATTTTGAGATGCATAAACTGTTGATTTGAATCCAATCTAATTATGAAAAAAAATGTAATAAGATTTGGAAGATTATAGTGATAAGCAATATAATCAACACCAAAATACAAATAATAATCTCCGATTGTTATTCTACATGAGAAATCAATCCAAGCCTCGAATAAGAGTTGGCTTGTTGAAGAACATTAATCATTAATAGAAAGGTTAATTTGGAGCGAATTTATAGTGGTCCGGGACCACAAAGTATTAGGTGAGAATGAGCTGAGAGAAAGAAATAAAAAGTTGAGGAGAGAGGAGAAAGAAAAGAAAAAAATAAATAAATAAAATAAGTGTCAATTTTTTGAGTGGAAAGACCTGATCCGGGAGCATATTAAAAAGTTTCATTATTTTGATGGTCCTTTATTATTGCAAGTGATGTTGTGCCTTGTGGCATGCATACTCTGACCTAAGAATGTGACCAATCATTCATCTCACTAGACTTTATCCAATTAAGAAGCCAAATAAAGCCCGATGAAGTTGATGAATAAATCTTTGCTACTACTATTATACCAAGATTCAGTGCATCTCATCAATAGGATGAGTATACATTAGAGGAGAAAGAAAAATTTAACAGAAAGAAAAAAATTAGCTAACATGTAATATTTTTATTGGATGAATACACTGAATCTTTAGTACACAATAGTACGAAAGATTTATTACAAGTTGATGCCAAGTTCTAATGGTTTGTTCTCTTCATAAATCCACGAACGGTGGTGGTTTTACGTTAGAACTCACTGGATAGATGGGAATAAACCTGAAGGGACCTTAGACATAGTACCGAAATAAAAGGATATTCCTCTGATTCCAATTACATGCAAATGGAAAGTCTATCCCATTAAATATTTTTTAAAGTAATTGTATAACAAATTTAAAAAGGTAAATACTAATAACAGTTATAAAATTTTCATTTTTCTTTCATATAAATCTAGTCAAGTATAAAGTTCAAAGCTCTATTTAAGTTAGCAAAATTGAAGATGTCATAAATTTAAAATTGAATCATTTTAAATTTTCTTATATGAAAAAGTTTGAGAATTTACTAAATAAATGATAATATTGAAAATAAAATATACTTATTTAACTTTGGATCATATATAACTTTTGTCAAAAGTTATTTTTATTCTGATTGTTGTTTTCACCTTTTGATTGTCTAATTCAACTAATTAATTACGTTAGTATTAGGACACATGTAATTCTCTAAAGCAAATGTAACAAAGGGGAGGAAAAATTAGGCTTTGGCAATACAACATCCACTTGTATAAAGTGTCAACCATGCCTTTGGGTGATTTGTTAGCATTGCATTGAACAAGGTGAATCACTATTTGGCAGATAGCACAACTGTCGTGCATGGTATAAATAATTATCGTGGATTCCATTACTAAGTTGAAAGTTGTTCTTGAATTTAACCAATAGGGCTAATATCTAGTGGATGACGCGTGTTAACCGAAAGCACAAAAGTTTTGTATATTGCTTTTATTTTAGGGTTCGCTTTTTCTTTAATTATTCCAGATAGATTATGGTATTTTTATAATTTTAATTTATTTCAGAGTTATAATAGTCTTTGCATTTATAATTTTTTAATATTTCAATACGAAATCGACGTCGTTTTGGGAATAGATACAGATAACTTATCTGCATTAAATTATGGTGTTTTTATAATTTTAATTTATTTCAGGCTTATAATAGTCTTTGTATTTATAATTTTTTAATATTTCAATACCAAATTGATGTCGTTTTGGGAATAGATACAGATAACTTATCTGCGGTAACCGTAGAAATATTTGTTTGCTTTGTTTTATGTATATTGTATGATTTAAGATAAATGAAACAGTTAATACAAAGAATCCATTTCTCATGTATAAAAAGAGTTTATATTTATCTTATATCGTAGGAAAATTGTTATCTCATATTATAAAAATAAAATTACAAGTGGGACCCACATGTAAGAGGAGAGAAAAAAAATAGATATGAGATCCACCTCCATTTTATGTGTGTAAGAAACTTGTTTATCTTATACAACATAAGATAAATATAACCTATAAAAAATATATAAAAAAAAAGAATCCATTTCTCTTTTGACTTTGGAGAAAATTTCCATTTATTAGAATATGATAGATGTCATCTAATATCCTCGTGTTTATTCCACTAATGAACATGGCGAAATAAAACGTTAGCGCGCCCAGTAGCTCAAATCAAACTATGGTGTTGGATTCCACCAAGGCACCAACTCTTTTACTTGACAGCAAAGAATATATTAGTCATTCGTGCAAGGATTAGTGTGTGGGCAGTTTGCTACACTATTCAACAGGTCCCATTTAGAAGATTTTATTCCAAGAATTTAAATCTCTTGCAATTACTAAAACTTCGTGGAGGTTCATGATACACTGAACTGGGTAGTAGAAAAGTACCTCAAAACATTTCCAATATCTATACTAGATTCTGCCGAGGAACCCACGAAGGGACAATCGATCAAAATAACCTTCCATAAGTTTCATGGTGGTAAAAGTCAAGATTAATTCTTCCCATCCTCAAATTCATACGAGCCTGTCATGTTTCAAAGCACATTGATATGCAAGAGGGTTGCCACCTTTATTCATTAGGTTAGTTATTCCCTTCTTTCTACGTCTCCTTTTTTACCATCTCCATCCATACCACTGAGTCAGTGAAAGGGATCAAGCTTCCCTTTTTCAGCTCGGGATGGAGTTAAAATTTATCTTTAAGATGATGGACTAACTAAGAATGACAATATCAACAAGAAGCATACCAGTATCTAAAATGTTGTTTAAAGTTATTTTGAACTAAGACAAGATTCTAAGGGCTGCAGTTCAAGGCCACAGAAGGCATAGAAAGATGATCTCTACGTGAACAGTGCCGTTGCTATATTTTTCTCCCGAAAGAACCCATCACGGTCACAAATATATTGGTTATGAATATGTGCTACGATGTGATCCACATTACTGTTGGGTATGTATGCTCCTTTGCACTAAGCCCAATGGCTTTAGTGAGAGCCCAAAGACCAAGTCTAACCCATGAAGATTAGGGTTAGTTGGATTGGGCAGGTATATATGGAACATATTCTCCACTTGTGCCTCCTAGGGTTTCAGAAATCAGAAACAGAGAGGCAATGTTCATCATCTGGACGGTTGCCCACACAACTCCCTAATCCCCTTGAGTCATAGCCAGGAAGATCAACCGTAGAGCGGATTTTGCAACTATTCGTGGTGCGTTGCTGCAGATCGTGAGGCTAGAGAAGGAGATCTGAACGTGAGGAATTGTCACGCTCGCTTCTTCACCCCAGGTAACCAAAGCGGTGTTCTTCATTCCTCATCACATCGGTACGATGCGCTTCCGCGTTTCTGATGATTTAACCTTCAATTGGTATCAGAGCCGGATTGTGATGGGGATTTAGATCAGCTTTGATTTATTGATTTATTTTTGTGATTTTGAAAATATGGCACCTTTAACCTGTATTTGTTATTGATATTCATGTTTTTATTCTGTATAGTTCATTTTCATGAAAGCTTAGATTTTAATCGGTAAAACTGCTTTAATCCATGGCTAGGGTCTCTCGTGTATTTCTCGATTTGTAACAAGGAGGCTAATCTCATATGATTAGGTTTCCTCCTTGCTGTTTTTTTTAATTTTTCGGAATTTTTGTGTATTTTTCAATATTTTGTAAACATTCAAGATCGAGAAACTGTGAGGAAGATGCGCAGTCAGCACTGTCGGAGACTTTTCGAGGACTTACCGATCTCAGAATGGGGCGATCTATATATGGTTGGAAAGAGGACGGAAAGACGAACGCAGCGGTGGGTGGATCGCCGCCATCGAAGCCTCCACGCTCCTCCACGCGCTGCCACAAGCGTCTGAGAGTGGCCGCCACTCTCCGGCAAAGAATTGGAGAGTGAAGGAGCGTCCGGCCACCTTTTTGGGCGGTTCCGGTGGCGGTGAACTCGTATCTATGTGGCGGTCCTTCCCCTGGAGTTTGGTCCTGAATTGACTTCGGGTGACGGCGCGGCAGACCTGACGGCTAGGGTTCCTCTTTCGCGTCCTAGGGTTTCTCGCCAAAGGATTGGGTCTTTGGGCTTTTGGGCCCATGAAAACCCTAAAGTGGCTTGAGACAGATACTATTATGCGAAAGTCGAATTCCAAAGTTGTAATATTTTTATTTTATTTTATTTTTTTTTAAAATAGGAAAGCCATGGATTAAAGTAATTAGAATTTATTATTTAATGCTTTTATTGAATGGTATGAATTATATGTGCGATTAACATGATATCTGGGATGACATGTCATATAGGATAGGAAGGTGCCATATTGTTGCATGATCACATGTCATACGTGCATATTTACTGTTATGTCATTACCGACTAGCATGATAGTTTATGCGCGTAGCTTTTGATTTTAAATATTCCGGTAAAATAAAATTATGATTATCATGATTTTGGAAACAAAATCTAGATTAATGGTTATATTAATTTTGAAAATTAATTTAATTATTATGATTTTGGTAAAATCTAGAATAATCGAATTGATTATTTTTGGAGTTTAAAATCAAGACAAATAAGTAAGAAAATTTCCTAAGAGAATTCTTTTATTTTGCGAGTAATTTGTGGGTTTTCTGAAATGGTCATGGAATAACACACGCTGCATACAACATTCATGTATCATGATTGTTTGGAGCACATGCTGACGTAAAGTGACCGGATTTCAGGACCTTAATGATTTCAAAATTCAGATAAGCTAAGTGATGCACGTTCATCGGCGCTCTTGCTTACATAGTTTTTGAAATCAAACAAAGGATACTCTCAATTAAATAATTCTTGGAAATTGCAAAATAATGCTTGTGTTGAATGGAATGAGATTTAAATTAAGAAATTAATTTAACCTTCAAGCGCAATATAGGACCATTAATAAAATAATCATGTGAAGCCCCATCGGATAAGCATGATTGGATTTTATTAGATTGGACCTAAATAATTATTGTAGGAGATTTAAATTAAGAAATTAATTTAACCTCCAAGCGCATTATGGGTCTATCAATAAAATAATCATGTGAGGCCCCAACGGATAAGCATGATTGGATTTTATTAGATTGGACCTAAATAGTTATGGGAGGAGATTTAAATTAAGAAATTAATTTAACCTCCAGGTGCATTGTGGACCTGTCAATAAAATAATCATGTGAGGCCCCAACGGATAAACATGATTGGATTTTATTGGGTCTTAATAATTTCAAAATTTTAATAAAGTATTGTACGGCCCATCGTCGATAATACTAAGTTATTAAAGATAATTTTGAAATTAAACAATGAATTCGACAGGGCTTATGAAAATTCTCAAACAAAAATGTTGAATGGGTGAAGGTTTTAAAAATTAATTTTAAAACCTGCGGGCTCCATTTGTGGGTTTATTAGTGAAATGGTTATCGCTGAAGCCCCATCGGATAAGGATAATCGGATTTCACTAGATTAAATCTTAATAATTTCAAAATTTTAGTAAAGTATTGTACGGCCCATCGTCGGCAATGCTTAGACACTAAGGATAATTTTGAAATTAAACAATGGTTAATTACATTCAACTTTGGTAAAATTGTTAACCCTCCCATCGAGGCTCTGGCAATGGCACTGAAGGCCCAAATAACAATTTTGGTTTTTACAAGTGACTTGCCCATCGTAAGCCTTGTAAAGATAAACTGAAGGATTGTTAACAATAAACAAGAGTAGTTATGAGAATCTACTTGCGCATCATTTGTTTATTGCATTATTTGTTTGTAATTGTGTGCTTCATATGTTTTTCAGAAAATATCTTAGAAATGATTTTGAGTCAAAAACCTCTAGATGGTACCAACTATGAATAAGTGAAAAGCAAATTTTTGATATTGTTCTAAAACATGGAAGCTAAAATTTGTCCTGACAATGCGAGGGCCATAGCAACCTGCAGAGGATGCGTCTAAGGAAACTAAGATGCTTTTCTCAGATTGGGAAAGGGCAGATAAGGTAGTTCCCTGCTATATTATTGTCATTTTTCCCAAATACTTGCAGAAGCAAGTGTACATGATTAAGAGTGGAGTAGAAATGCTTCAGACTCTTAATGACATGTTTGCTGCGTCTAGCAGCTCTGCTAGACAGAATGCAGTCGATGCAGGTTTTGCTAAGAGTCTTGTTAAATCCAAAGGGAAACCCAAGGGTGGTAACAAGAACAAAACAACTTGGTTATCAGTTGTCAAACCAGTTGCTATGCAGAAGCCGCAAGGCAAGTTCTTCAAGTGCAGACTGAAGGGACACTGAAAGAAAAATTGCCCAGAGGTGATGAAAAGAACCAGACATGGGCATATCAAGGCCTGATCAGTGACTGAATTATTGATTCAGGAATCACTGATCATGTTTGTTACTCTTTGCAATAGTTCAAACATGGCATACCTGTCAGCAATGGACATAGATATTTTAAGCTTAAAAATGGGAACTTGTGTCTGCATTTGCAGTAGGACAAGTTATTTATAAGACTATGGTTTTGGGTGACTGTTTATTTGTTCCAGTTTTAAAGAGGAATTCAATTATTGTTAGTTGTTTTGATTAAAACATGGGTTGACAATGCAATTGATTCCTCAGTTACATTTCGAAGTTCAGCTTCGTCTTGTTTGTTCTGGTACATTGTTTAAATAGTCTTTATTACCTTTGTCCTATACCCCCCTATATTTTTTGTGTTGACTGGAAAGGATGATGAACAAGGATTTTCACCAAAGAAGTAAAAGTTTCAAATGAAACATATCTTTGGCTTTTGTGATTGAGTCACATTATCTCAAGTAGGAAACATGTTTTAGTTAAAAGAGAGACTGAAAGTTCAAGAATCTTTTAACTAATAGTTACATGTTAGTCCTATTTGGAAGGTAAAATGACCAAGCAATCCTACAAGGGCCAAAAAGGTTTGCGCAACTATTCAACTGGAACTGGTTCATACTAATGTATGTGGACCAATTAGCGTTCAGACCAGAAGAGGTGATGAGTACTTCATTATATGAATGTTTGCTCTGGATTTGGACAGATGAACCTAGTGCGCCATAAGTCTAAAGCTTTTGGAAAATCTCAAGAGTTTTAAGTTTGAGGCATAAAAGCATTTAGGAGTTCAAATCAAAACACTTTAGTCTACTAAAGTGTTTGGCTACCTGTCTGGTAAGTTCAGGTCTTACCTGATTTAAGAGGGGATAGTTTTCTTAACTGTCAACTCTAGGAATGCATTAGTTGAATGATGTTGCAGTATGCAAAATTCAAACATTTCTAGATTTGGTGCAAATCATGTTCAGTTATTCATCTTTGTCAATGTTGTTCAAGGGAGATGCTTGGGAGAAGGAAATGTACCTTCTTATAAGCTCTTAAGTTAGGTTATTCTTGATGAGATTTATCTCAGATCAAGAATTTCCATAATCTCTAGAAGCTTCATCCCACTGTTCCCTTGATTGTTCAAGAGGGGATAGATATATCTCTAGGTGAACAAACAAGAGAACCGTAATTGGAAATTCAACATGATAATATATAAGTGAAACTAGTAGAAATATTAGTATCACATGTAAAGGAATAATATCAAGGATAAGCGGATCCCCAAGAAATTGAAGATCCACCATTTGACCCACTCATTGTTTTACCTATAAATACACAAAGTCTAGTGCAGTACATTCGTAGTGGGAGAGAACCTTGTTAACTCTCAAGTTGTCTCTTGTTAAGTGTCATTGATCCTACTAGTTACGATAATGCACTAGAAGATGTTGTTGATCAAGTGTTGCTCAAGCTATGAACAATGAGATGAAATACTTGTATTTCAACTCCGTTCGGTCCCTAGTAAAGGCACCGAAAGGGGTAAAACCCACAAGGTGCATGTGGACATAAATGGCAAAGAGAGGATGGACAGGAAGGTGAAAACCTTCAAAGCTAGCTTGGAGGCAATTTATGCTAGACGCCATGCTCGAGTCTATCCAGATTCTCTTAGTTGCTATAAGTCTCAATTATGAGATTTCATTTTGGGCGTTGGATGTCAGGATATCTACATACAACAACCAAAAAGGTATATAGCAAATGGGCAGGAACACACGGTATGCAAGTTGTGAAAGTCTATTTCATAGACTTAAGCAAGCATCCAGGTCTTGGAACGTCATTTTTGATCAGGTTATCAAAATTTTGATTTTGAGAGAAACTTGATGAATGATGTGTATTTGTATGTAAAGGATCCAACGGAAGACAGTAGATTTTCTGGTACTTTATGTAGATGATGTGCTCCTTATTGGAAACAACGTGGAGGTAATATCAAGCATAAAGAGTTGGCTAAGTTAGTGTTTTGGTATGAAAGTACTGGGGAAGCCAATTATATTCCTGGTATAAAACTTTTATGAGACCGGAAGAATAAGTTTTTGGCATCACCTCGGGCTACTTACATTGACAAAACTCTTGCCAAAATTCAACATGAGAATTCTAAGAGAAGAATGATAATTCTCAGATGTGGAATTCATGTTCTTAAGGAGTAACCAAAGACTTCTGAGAAGGAAGAATGCATGAGCAGGATATCTTATGCTTTGGAAAGGTAGTCTCATGCATATCATGTTGGGCGTTAAACCAGACATCTGTCACGCAGTGGGAGTAGTGAGATGGTACCATTCTGGATATAGAGGAACACTAGATTATTGTTAAGCATGTACTCAAGTATCTTTGGAGAATGAGAGATTATGTGCTAGTATATTCTAGTGGGAGTCTTGAAAAGCTGAGCTTTCACAGATTCAGTTATTTCAAGTGGATATTGACTCAAGAGAGATCAACCTTGAGCTATGAGTTTTTCATTAAACTCAGATAGCATTATAGGTGGATCTTGTAGACCCAGTTATTAAGAGTTTGTATGAACTTGTGTTCAAGAGGCATGTTACTTCTTTGGGTCTTAAGAGGATCCCCTAGACTTGCATTAAGCAAGTGGGAGTTATTGGTTTCATTGTGCTCTTGGAGTAAGACAATGAAACAATAAAATCATTTTCTGAATTTCATAAATAAGGTTTTATTTCTTTATTTAGCGCACTATTTACAAACATTAAGGTCCGGATCAAATTGTGGAGTATATGATCATATGGATACGTTCATGGAGGACATGATCATAGGTTCTCACAATTGATGAATAGATTCACAGCTGTTAAATAGTAGCTGGGCATCTTTATTTATGCTGCAAGTATCATGAAATGGTT